>VZRU01001485.1:67971-125763 GCA_013398155.1 Pedionomus torquatus | reverse complement strand
CTTGGCGAGCCACCCGCGGAGGCCGGGCCCGGGGCGAGTTACGGGCCCGGGTCGCTGGGAGGAGTGCGCTGAAGAGCCGAGCGCAGCCGGTCGGCCCCGTCCTGCCACCCCCTGTCCCCGCCACCGCGGCGGCGGGGGGGAAGCACAGCTGCCGTCTCGCCGTTCACAGCCCTGCTGCCCTGTGTCGCCGGAGGCTCCCTCCTCCCCCGGTGGTGGGGTCTGGCAGGCTTTCTGGTGTTGAGGACGGAGATTACTCTCTGGGGTCAGAGATTTGCTTGTGAGAGCAAACTGACGCCGCAGCTGAAAAGGAGCAGGGAGAGGGACACTGGTAAAGCTGCAGAAAGGAACAGCGTCGGAACCGAGCTGTTCTGAAGCGGCCGGTGTTGGTTGGACTCGGTGAGGTCCTTTCCAGCCATGAGGATTCTGTGAGCAGGCAGCAACGAGCAGTGCTACTAGTGGCAGGAGTGAGGAGGTGTGGTACCAGCCAGCAGGTCAGGGCAGGGGATGCTTCCCCGCTGACCACGGCGGTTCCTCTGCAGTGCCAGACTTGTCACCAAGGCACACGTTTGCCCTGCGTAGAACAAGGCTGATCTTTACAGGCTCCCTCTGAAATCAATGGGATCTTTGTTACTCATGGAGGCTTCGGGAGCCCTGCCTGGGTGGGTACGTGGGCAGGTACAGCATAATCTTTGTGTACCTTGGTTCCTTTCCGTCAAATTAGGAAAGGCAAACCCCACAATCAGATGAAAGTATTTTGAAAAGCATTCATTCGTGACACGCTCCCGGCAGTTGATGAGGAAATTCATTTGGTATTTCATGCTTTTCAGTGAAGTCTTGAGCCACAGCTTGAAAGAAAGAGATAAAAATAAACACTAAATATTCACTGAACTGTACAAAGAGGAACAATAATATGCCTGTGTAATTAGAGAATATAAACCAAGACACTTTTATGTTTGAAGAAAAAAACCCAACACCTAAAATTCAGAGAGAACTGTGGGTTGGGGATGGTGGGCCTTTACACAGAAGTGCTCCCACACATTTTGGCTAACAGGCGTTTTCCATAGCAGGCTGCTCCCTTCCGAGGACCAGCCACCAGAGGGAGATGAGATGCACCTTCCCTGGATACTCGGATACTTGCTGATGGCAGGGTGTGTTTCAGCAAGTTAAAATGCGCACTTTCTGTATTTTTTAAATATCAACTGGCACCGATACAAGATCTTCACCCTTCCTTTCTGTCTGACACTGTGTAGGCCGTCCCTGCCCTGATGTTGTTTGCTGTGCTTCTGAGACACCTCTGCTTTCTCTAGTGCACTACCTTCCCCTCAGGCTGCCACCAGCCCTTCTCCGGGTCTTGTTCAGCTCCCGGCTCTGCAAGGTGCAGCCTGAGCTTCCTTGTGGTGCAGGTGCTTCTCATCCAGCACCACATTTACGGCTCTTCCCACCATTGTGTTTTTTACAGTTCCTTTCCAGTGTCCTTGCTGCTCCTGTATCCGCTGGTTACCCTTGGTGTCATGGTTTAGCCCCAGCTGGCAAACAGGACTGTGCAGCCGCTCACTCCCTTCCCCAAGTTAGGATGGGGACAGAAGTGGAAAAGTGAAAACTCATGGGTCGAGATAAAGACAGTTTAATAGGTACACATGCAAACAAAGCAAAACAATAAATTTATTTGCTGCTTCCCATCAGCAGGCAAGAGTCCAGCTGTCTCCAGGAAAGCAGGGCTCCATCATGTCTAATGGTCACCTGAGAATACAAAACACCACCTCTAAAGGGTGGGTTGAAGGAAGATGGAGCCAGACTCTTTAGTGGTTCCCAGTGACAGGATGAGGGGCAACGGGCACAAGCTGGAACACGAAGTTCCATTCAAAAATGAGAAAAAATTTCTTTATGGTGAGGGTGACAGAGCACTGGAACCGGCTACCCAGGGAGGTTGTGGAGTTTCCTTCTCTGGAGACCTTTGTGACCTGCCCGGATGCAGTCCTGAGCAATGTGCTCTGGGCAATCCTGCTTTAGTAGAGGAATTGGACTAGATGATCTCTAGAGGTCACTTCTAACCCTGAGAATTCTGTGATTCCCTGATTGTTCTTCCCCTAGCTTTACGGACTGAGTGTGAAATCACACAGTATGGAATATCCCTTTGGTCAGTTGGGATCAGCTGTCCTGGCTGTGTCCCCTCCCAACTTCTTGTGCTCCCCCAGCCTGCTTACTAGCAGGGCAGTGAGGAATAGGAAAAGCCTTGCGAGCTTAACAACAACCAAAACCACCAGTGTCCTATGGACACTAGTTCCCATCCCAAATCCAAAACACAGCACCGTAACAGCTGTTAGTAAGAAAGTTAACTCTACCCCAACTGAATCCATGACACCTGGGTACCAGATCCTGATGAAAGTAAAAGTCAGAATATAAATTTTCTACTCTGTCCTTTCTACATCAATGATAAGGCAAGTGTAGCAAGTTTGTTTTCTGACTTTATATAGGTGATGGATAAGTTCTGTTTCCTCTGTTTTTTCCTATATTTCCCTGTTTCTAAGTACCACATGTTGTGCCGGAGGCCTACAGGTTTTCCGAATAGAGTAAGTAGCTACAAACTATATAATGCCTGAGTTTTTAGTATGTCGGTATTGAAATTCAGGTGCTATACTTGTGAGGCAGTAACAAAATAGAAAAACTCATCAAGGATCAGAATTCCTGACAGCACACATCAGAGATGATAAAGGACAGCCAGTCAAAGAAAATATAAAACTGATGTACTGTAGGCTTGAATACTAAGGTTGTCATCTGGATCATACTAATTTTTCAAAGTTTTATCATTCTCTTGGGTTCTTTATTTCTGTTTGAGAGAAATCTCACAAGATGCTTTAATTGGATTTTTTCTTATTATAGCTTTTTATTAGCTCATTAATCAAGCTTAACAAGACATATTTTTAGATTCCTTGCTGGCAGTGCTTATCTTTCTGTGCTGTATATTTGAAGTACCAATCTGTGAGGAAAAGGTATTCGTTGTTGTTCGCTCTGGGAAAACACGCATTACATTTAACAGTTATTTTGAGTTTTAATCATCACAAGGACCCTTGTGAAAACAAAATAGGAGACCGTTTTGCTGTCACTTTCACCTGCTCTCCCCACCCTCTACGCTGGTTGTCCCTGATCTCTATTGAAAGGGCCCAGGGAGTAAATGTAATTTCAGAGCAGCTTCTTCCTACGCCGAGTGCCAGTAGGATTGCCAGCACCTCTCCCCCTGCAGTATTTAGCAAAAAGAGCTTTTTACAGACTAGAGAATTTGTTGCTCATTTTCTGCTGTGGGACCAGAGACAACTATAAGCAGTTGAATAATTGTGGTATTCAGAGATGTTGGAGGTAGCATAAATACCGAGCTACATTACCAGAGGGGTTTTACAGGTTTCTCTTGTATGGTTGTTTCAGAGGTGCATTGCTGTAGATCTTGGTTATTCTTTATTTCCATGTGTGTATATGCACACCTCTGCCAGCAGGCTCTGTCTTGCTGAGTACCCAGGGTTTGTGCATAGAACCACAGGCATCCTTCCCTGAACCTGTAGAATTAGATCTCGACAGTAGTTAAGAGTCAGTGTGTAAGATGTTGTTATGCCATGAATATTTTTGCCCCATTTATGTAAAGAAATAGCTATCGTACTGAGACAATACTCTACAATATTTTGCTAAATATATTTTAGCATTTTGTTAAATACCATGTTTTCTAAATGTACGATCTTCATGAAATATTTGACCTTTCTGCGCCCTCCTACTCAGGAACACCAAGAGTAGTCACGTATATCAGGGCTGAGCTGCAATTGCCTCTGACTTTTATTTATTCACTTAAGCCCAAAAAGCTATTTTGTGTTACAAAAATGTCAATATTATTCCTACTTGCATTTTCCCTTTTTCTTTGGTAAGAGTGTTGATCCTAGCTAGTAATCCCTTCCAGAGTTGCTTTTTCTCGAACAAATTAAATTTACAAACACCGAAGCAGAACCAAGCTATTCCTTCGCTCTCATGTGCAGGCTGCATGTGATCCCTTTAGGCCACAATACCACTTTGAATACTTAATGTTGACTTGTCGAATTTCACCAACTGCACAGTGATATGGACAGGATTAAATCTTGTTTTATTTCATCAGCTCCCTAGCCAGGCAGTAGCAGGGTATGAAGGGCTCATGGTATTTTACTCTGTTCCACCACTGCAGTGCAAATAATAAGCATATTAGTGAATCTGCTGACATTCGGCACCTTGACGCAAATGAGAACATTTTTCTAGGTCTGAGATGCATTGTCAAGTAGCATTCTTGTCAGGGTTGTATAGTGTATAAGCAGAAGTCATTATGTTTACAGCCAGAAGATATTTTGATGGTGAATTAAGGTCTGACCTTCATATCATACCATTTATTAGAGCAAGCTTTATAGTAAGCTCTGTATAATGGCTCAAAATAAGGTTAACTATTTGTGTTCCCTGCCTGAACTGGCAAAGTAGTGGAGCGTTAAAGCTCCCAGGGAAGTTGTGAGCTGCTTAACTTTTCAGCTTCACATTGTGTTTTGATTGAAAGGTAACTGTTAAGCTCTTCTGCTAATTCTGTTATCATTACTAGTTTTAAGTTTCGAAGGTGCTTTAATTGTAAATATTATATTGTAAAATGATTTATTTGTCAGACAGTGGATATCCTCCGAGCTTTTTTTTTTTTTCAGAGACTATCTGACTGTCTTTGCTTTCTGATGGCCCAAAGGAAATTACAATATAGTGTACTCGTAATCATGTTATCTCTTTTATAGCTGCAGATAATTTTTTACGGCATTTACAAAGCCTTGGTTGATATCTAGAGATTTGCTATCCTTTTAAGTTGTGTGACTCTGCCAAAATTTAGACATGAAAATATTCCAGGTGAAGTGTTATTTGGTTTCATAATTTTTACAATGTCTAAAAAAAAGTTGCCAAGCTTCATTGGATATGAAAGCATTGATTTTTGGTGGGTTTTTTTTTGATAGTACTTTGCACTGTTGTCAGATAGAGTCCATCTGTTCTAATCTAGCATTGTCTCTTCTGCTGAAGGAATGGTTTCATGTTTCCAAAAAATTGCTGCTGTTCTTGTTTTCTGATTATTAGTATATTTACCAGTCTGCACTTCATGGCATGAAATATTGGAGTATCTCCTAATCCAAAGGTATGCAATGAATATATAAATATTTAGCATACCTTTAAAGGCTTACTTAATTATTTAGATATATGAATCTGAGTTCTTTCTATTTTTATTTTTACTGATGCCTAGTTTGGGAGCTCTGAACTTTAGTTAAAGGAAACAGATTAATACTAGACTTCAGTTAAACTGTTTATTAATGACCAGGTGTGGTTCTGTCTGTTAAATAACTGCAAAGAAATGTCAGTGACTGATATGAGTGTTACTCATCTACAGATGCCCGTTTACAACCCATTTAGATTGAAGAATACTGTATTTCAGATGCTGCTATGTAATGCACAGGCTCTGAAAATCGTGTGCAAACCTGTGATTATTTGACATTTTAGGCACAGGGCTTGCCGTTGTTTCAAAGATTATTAGCCTTTACAGAATTGCTTTATAAGGATTTAGCAATCTTTTATTTTTCACCCAGGCTTTCAGTGACCCAAAAAAAAACTTGACTAAAGGGGGCTGGCAGGTGGGTGAGTCTGCTTAAACCAGTCCAGAAGGCACATTATGGTTGAATTAACCCTCCATGTTCATGTTGTTTTAATAGTTTTATTTTATTTTAGACAAGCTTTTTGTGCCTCTTGCCTCAGTTTATTACTAACAGGATGAGTATTAAATTTTTTGTGTGAAAGGTTTTTTAGTCCTCAAGTTCACACCTGAACAATTGACATAAAATTGGGATCTACGTAGGACCTAATTAACACTTTAATGCTGATTGATAGAAAATGATATGTATATAGTCATTCTTAAAATCTATGGAAAATTCATTTTGCAGCTACACTGCCACAGAATCTCTCACTTTTATCTTCTGTCACTGAACTCTTTTCTTCCATAAAACTCTGTGCGATACAAATTGTAAAGGACAGTGGTTCAAGGTTGTTCTTGCTAAAAACTGCCCCTTTTTGTTCTACAGAGAACAGAAAATGTATAAAAGAAACCCCACATCATAATGCAGAAATAACAGTATGGTCATGGATAGTAGATTATGACCTAGAGGAAAGAATGTGAACAACGTGGCTGCAGAGCGGAATTTTAAGTGATGTATGTGAAACTGCCAAAATGAGAATTGCAGCTGAAGGAAGCAAGCCAGCAGTCTAACTACAATCAATATCCAGGTTAAGTAAACAATTACAGTCTGCCAGAGCTGGAAGGAAATCCACACAGGCTGACAGGGTAACTGCAGCGTCTTCAGGTGTAAATTCTGAATTTACTTCATGGATACCTTTCTTGCCATTTACACAGAATGTAACTGATTTTTTTCACAACCTATCAGGCAAAGGCTGTTCTCAGTTGTGAAGAGCTGTTGCTAATTCCTTACAAACAAATAACGCACATCAATAAATAGTGGAGGTTGCTCTAAAAATCTGGAAACTGGTGAGACTCGGAAGTGACCAAAAGAACAACGTATGTTATCAGGCGACATGATTAGACAGGGAAGCAGGCTTATGAATAAGTGAAAAATACAAAGCAGTAATATGAGGGTACTTTGTGAGCACTGAGCTTGCCTGACATAGAAGAAATCAATCCTAGAATGGAAACAGCTGTGTTTACATTTTAGGATAGTTTCCTTATCAAATATTAATATGTGGAAAAGCCCTAGTGTGAAAACTTGGCAGTTGGTCTACAAGAAGATTATTCTTCTCCTTGCAGTATGTGCTGTAAAGTTGCTTAATAGCTCAGAATAGTTTCAGCACCATTAGAAGAAAGCCTAAACCCCAAAAAGAGATGAGATAGATCGATAGAACACAGTGTACGTTTTGACTTGATCTTCTACCCCTTATTTAGGCAAAACTTCTTGGGAAACCTCAAAATTTTCCTGATGTCATGCATACATATGAAACTGATAGTACAGTAGACAGCTGTTCTGCTATTCTAATTTTATATTCAACACCACCACCACCCCCCGCCAAATATCTTCATGCTTTAGAAATATCAGCTGCTTCTAGTGCACGGTAAAGTGCCAGAGAGTGTGTTCCTCTGTGTGCTCAGAACAGAAAAAATGCGAGGGATCAGCTCCTTCCTGTTCTCTAACCACTGCATGTCTTGCTTTGGATTAGCTAAGGCATATAAGATATGTGGTTGGAATGCTATATGGAAAACATGCGAGAGGTATGGCACAAGTACACTGGAGAGTAAACTTGATCAATTTTGTCACCCAAAGAAGGAACTTTTTTTCATTTTATTTACTCACAGCATGAGTTGGTGTATTTGCACTGTGTACAATCATGGAGAATTTGTCTTCAAATTGGAGATGTATTTGTCTCCAAATACTGAGAAGAACTAGTGCCAACTTCTAGAAAAGAGTAGGTGTGGAAACAATTTAAACTTCAAGACTTTATACCAAGACATAATCCAAGGCAAACAGTGACTTTGGCCAGTCTGGTCAGACAGCAGCTGCAAAAGCTCTAGATCAGATAGGGAGGTATTCCAGCAGATGCGGCACAAGAAGTCATATGCTTCCTGTAGATTTCTCTTGTTTAATAACTATTAGTAGAGTTTTTTTGTGTTGTGAGAAAATGAGAAAGACCAGACTGGTCTGTATATTAGAGGAGCGAACAATGGGATTAATTAGGTCCCTGTTTTATTCACCTGACTCTGCACTTACGGATGATGCAGAGCACTTAAGATGTTGACCCAATGGATTTGCAAGAGAACTTGTGTTTAAAATGAGGTTTGTGGATGTACTGTGGCACTGAAACACTGTATTCTGGTAAGTTACAATGAGCTCTGTAGTTAGGCAGCGCTGGCACTTGTTTTCCACTGAGAGAAAGATAAAAGTTGTTAGGCAGGATGAAACTGCAGGGAAGAGTAGGTGTACCTCCCCAGCTCCTAGGAATTAAATCCCTGTCATATGAGATGAAAGCTTAAATATATGAGACTTCTCTTCTTAATTCATCTTTCTGATAAGCAACTGCTAGAATGATGCTATAGACTTAAGGAAATGAAAGGAACAGAGGAGAACTTGAGAGGTCTGTAGTACAGTATTTACACTTAACCTACTCCATACTGAGCAAAAGTCTGGAAATCAGAGAATTCAGTTTCTTCTGCTTTGAGTGTATTACTGTGCTTTCCTTACCTGCAAAGCAAAGCTGCATGCTGGTTTTGGCTTTACTGAACTTTACAGAATAATGCAGGGTTCTTTCTATGTCATATCATTTATGACATCAATCTGCTAGATTGCATTTTCCAGCTTGTGGCCGTGTATGCTGCGATTTGATGTTCTGTAAGAATTCCTTCTTAAATCGACTTAATGAGTTATGCTACCAAATTGCTCATGTTTTTAAACGATATAAGAAATGAATGAAACAGGCTAGAATTTTAGATCAGTGTGTGATATACACAAGGGAAATTGCAACAAACAGAAAACAACTAGTGGAAAGGTTTCATTTTCCACATATAACACCTCTGAGAAGACCTTTGGGTTTGCTCAAGAAGAAACTCCAGTTTAACCATTCTAGCGTCTTTTAGACTGCCTCTGAGACGGACAAACTCTGTCGACGCTGGACTCAATGGCTGAGTGTAGGGGAAGGGGTCTCAGTGGTAAACTCACCTGTTTATGAATCAGATGAGAATTACTTCAGCTCTTTAGCAGGCTGGAATAGCTTAGGAGTGCCTTCAGGTGAATTTGCATCTCTTTGTTTCAAGGAAGCCGTTGATGCTGCCAGGAGGAATGATATGAGATGTGGGGAGACTTTGATTTGCTTCCCACTCCACCAAAAATCTCTAATAAAATTCCCAATAAGCTGTATGGTTTCTGTCTGAAGCCCTGTGCCGATAAGGCAACACAAGTATTTTGGACATAGTGCTGCAGCGTTGAAAGGCCATTCTTGCCTTCAGCTATCCTCTCTGCTTGTTAAGAGTTATTGGGTAGATTGGAGCAAATCACCTTTGATATCTATGTGCCTTTTTAGGTGTTTTAGTAGCATTCCCAAAGAAGATTCTTGATTCCTGGGTGCTGGCAGAACCAAAGCAAATTACAAGGCAACAAAGAAATTGGCCTAAGGTTCCCCATGAAGATGTGCTGCTGGTGTGTGTATGCCTTTTAACTTTATCCTTAATTTTACATGCACACCTGAATACAAATGCGTGCCTGATAGGCGTGAGCAAGGGAGGTGAAAGGAAACAATAAAAGCAAACATGATAGCTATAGACTTAAATCCAGATGAGAAAAGGTTTGAATATCCACTGGTTACTCAACATATTTAAAAGTATAATCTAGTTAATAAAGCATTTTTTCTCATTATTATTTTTATAGTACAAAAAAGCAAGTAATGTACATTATGAGTACAGAAGCTGAAGTAATGAGTCTCCAGTAAAAGTATGGCCTGAATTGCTAATAGCTTTAAAGCAAAATTATGCCTATTTACAAATGAATCAGCCAATTTTTAGGTAACCAAAATGCAGAGTGGAATGGATACAAATTATCTTGCAATTGATCAAAAGCTAAATAATGACGTGTACTGCTGCATACCGAGGAAGCTGAAAGTAGGGAAATAGCGTTGGTAATCTCTCCCTGGGGACTGAGATTGGCATAATTGGTAAAATGAGTCTGAAACTAAGAAATGAGGGGTAAGGCTGCAAGACTTTTGGACTGCCCAGCCTATCTCCTGTAAGCAGAGAGTTCCAGTGTTTTGCAATGATGATGGAGTTGGCAGCGAGCAGAACCACAGGCACCAAAGAAGAGACAATAACGATTTGTGTAACACGATGGTCCAGGTTCAAAAATGTGAGGGAGGGGGTCCCTGTTGAGACGTGTTCTGTCAGCCCTCCTCCAATGGATATGCTCCTTTGGGAGACACTTTGTGACACCCTACCTGCCTCTCCTCCACGACTGGACAGCAGTAGCTCTTTGTCCAGCTGGGAATAAAGGGTCAGATATTTGGGAAGAGCAGCCCACTCTGCTGGAGGGAAAAGTAACAGGCCAGAGCAGTTCTTCAGGATTACAGTTAGGTGCCATAGTCAGCAGAAGGATTCTGATTAATCTGGGTAAAAACTGATGGTCAGGAAAGAGTAATTAAAGTAAAATTAATGCAGATGTAATCAGGTGGACCAGCAGAATGTTAGAAGGACTACAGGAACATAGTGGAAAAACAAGTGTAGAACGGGGTGTGGTAATAAAAAATGATAGAATTGCACATTGATTTATGAGGCAGATTAAAGGAAGAAGTAGCGATAGTGTACCTATGTTGTTTGAATCAAAAGCGCTTCAGAATCAGGGAATGACAGTTAGGAAAATTCTATTAATTGTGTGAATCTGTAAGATATCAAAGGGTTGGATTTGGTTACTGAAAGGGACCTTTTTTTAAAAACCTTTTATGTTTTAACATTTTGTGCGTGGTTAAAGCTTTAAGTACTACCAGGAGTTGTGACCATATGGGTGGGCAGGGCCACATATGGAAGTATTTAACTTCTTCAGTATAGCTTGGAGAACAAATGCTAATAATACTCATTATTTCTGCTGGTAATAGCTGACAGTTTTTTCACTTCATTGATAAGAGGCCAACTCTAAAGTTCCATTTAAGTAGTAAAGATATTCTAGATAAGCTGATTGAAGAATGTATGAAGTGTGATTCAGATAAAATTAAATGACAAGAGTAAAACAAAAGGTATGTAACTGAGGAATTCGCAGTTCAATACTCTACGGATGTGAGTGATTAAATCAATCTACCAAAGAAAGCCAGAAACTCAAATGTGGAGGAGTTCTGGAACTTTCTTACTCAAAAGTTTTAAAACTGTCTGGAGTTAATATCCAGAACAAAGAATGAAACATTGTAGAAAGAATCTAACTGGGTGAATAGCCCCATAATTACAAGTAAATTATCAGAATTTAAGAAGTTTGCAGAAAGTACTGACAAGCAAAGAAATCTATGCAGAGGTAAAGAAGTACAGGAATAAGGAGAATTGAACAAAAGTCAAGCACAGCTAGACCTTGCACTGGATATTAAATATATGATAAAATCACCCAGCCTTAAGCAAGCAGTTTCAGAAACAAAACACTAAGAAGAATGTGGGGTCACTGTGGATTAAATATATGGCCCTAAGAGTAAGAAAATGCTTTATTCTGTCTTCATCAGAAATGCTGCTGCTGACTGTGGTAGAAAATGGAGGTTGCCTGGTGGGAGTGAGTCCACAGACGTTAAAACAAAAATCATTGCAACTGAGATACAAGCAAAACACAAGCAGTTTGACGTAGTGAAGGATGGTGATTAACAGTTTCCTGAGCAGAAAGAGACCAACTCATGAACTCTCATATCTGACACCATATGACAGCAAATACATGGGGGTTAGGGAGAAGGAAAAACGATTCAGGTGGCCAGAGGTGCACTAGCCTAACCCTGAAGTTTTAGAAGAAATTTTGAAAGGAATCTTTCTTGTTCCTTCAAATTCTTGGCTGATACCAGCTTTGGCTGTAAGTGTTGGATCATTGCAGGATTGCTAGTGTTAGCATCATACTGCAGGCAATGCGCACATTCTTATTCTCATCAGGGACCAGGCATTCTTCGGGGCCAGTTTACCCCACCTGTGGGCTGAAGTGCTTCTGAACAAATCATACCTTTAGGTACAATTGGTCATCTTTTCTTGTGTCTGAGCATGGGTCAGTGTAGTATTTCTTCTTAATTCCTTGCCTGCAGCTTAATTTTAACACAAAATGGACAGATCAAGGTTTGTATAAACATGGATTTCAGTTGTGCAGAGCACAGTTCTGTGGGACTGTCCTCCAACTGGCTTATGAATGCAGCTAACTCTGTGAAATAATCTTACCTTTNGTGGTCGTCATCCTGGGAGCTTGATACGGTTTTGTATATATTGTATACTCCCTTTTTCCTTTTTTTCCTAAATTTCCTTTTTATTATATTACTTATATTTTCATTAAAGTAGTTTAGTTTGTTCTAAACTCTTGAATCTCTTTAACTCCTTCCTCTCCTCTCTGACCAAAGGGGGGGAGGGGGGGACATCTGTCACTCAGGTTTTGGTGAATTTAGCTGAAACCACGACACTAACTCTGTGAAATAATCTTACCTTTCTTCTTGAGGATGAGAGAGATTGTGAAGAACACACTTGAGTCTACAAAGA
The DNA here is from genome assembly GCA_013398155.1 of Pedionomus torquatus. Taxonomy (NCBI): domain Eukaryota; kingdom Metazoa; phylum Chordata; class Aves; order Charadriiformes; family Pedionomidae; genus Pedionomus; species Pedionomus torquatus. The sequence continues at coordinate 113,501 of VZRU01001485.1, read as the reverse complement.
TTTTACTGTAGGAATCACATCCACTAGATTAGTTTCAAGTTTTGTGCTAGAAGGTAAGTGCTTTAGACCTTTTATTAGCACTAATCGTAAATTAAGTTGTAAATTGCAATTTGTTTAGGAAAAATAAATGTATCTCTAAACTGGATTTAAGCAAGGGTGTTATGAATGAGATGAAAAACCACAACAGACCTTTCCCAATAGGTTCCTTAATAAAGGCATTTTCTTCTTGACTACCAGAACCTGACAAAAAGCATCCTAAATTCCACATTTTCTGTACTACATCTAAAAGAACTGTGAGAAAAATAAGCTCAACTCAAATATTGGAGAGCAAGTCACTTACAGTTTGCAACCTGTGCTCTTCCCTTTGAGACTGTCTGTTGGACTGAGATTGGAGCAGGTCTCTCCAGAACTAAGATGAGGAGGTGGCGGGCATTTTTACAACACAGGTCATTTTAGTATTAAAATTAGTGCTTTGAATGCTTATACTGTTAAAAATTGTGCTGGATAGGGACTGTGGAATGAATAATGAGTTTGGGCAATGCTGATAAATTAAAAATAAAACATTCCTTTAGAAGTTGTTCAGAGGAGCTTGTTTAATCTTCAAGTTTTCCCAAAAATAAATATCAAATTATTAGTAATGCCAGGCATCCTTTGTAGGAATGAAGTTCCAATACACTCATCAAAAGAGCTTATATCATTAGAGGGGTGATTTTGGCATCTCCGGTAGAATTATTGCACACCATTGGTATTTCTTGGCAGACTGACATGTTTTCACTTGACATTGCTGTAACCCCTGGGAAAAAGAGTCCTACCTTTCTGTGAATAATTCATTAGTGAACCATCACACTGAAGTATTCCAAAGAAGTATTCCTTTCTTTTGAGGAAGGAGGGAATACCAAAGCTGCCTAACTTTTTTTTTTTTTTTTTAAAAAACTTTATTTAATGCCATCCTGCTGTCTTACCACTTCCTAAACATTCTTCCATAGGAAGCTTCTCTCCCAGCAAAGAGATAGCTCTCAGCTCTGATCTTTTGGTCTGTAAATTAATCCGTGTTATTTTTCTAAAGGGTTCTGGAGCAGAGCAGTGGGAAGCTTCTGGCACAGTGTAGCCTTTCTGAGAAGTGCTGGATTGTTTGTAACTGGACAAAAATGCTGGTAAATCAGACTTTCTCTCAGAAACCCAGCCAAGGAGAATGGCTGGCTATTTAGTAAAATGTGCAAAAATGTATTTTTCTAATGACTGGGTTGACTGACGTTGTTAGCAGTGAGCGTGCAGAGCACATATTAGACACCTGGCAGAACCAGGGAAATGTGGTCTTTCGTATTTGATCAGAGAACGGAGGGCTCAGCATTCACGGGCACATTTAAAGCAATGGTGAAAGTGTTTACACCGATTTAGTTTGTCTTATTTTTGAAGTGTAAAAGAGCCTGGATTTTCCGTGTACCTGGATAAACATTCCTTTAGCTAGTAACAAGTTTAAGGAGCATAAGTTGAAACAGAAGACCCTGTATGGCGTATTTTTCTTATTTTAGGTAAGCCTTTCTTAGGTGTCCTGTTTGAAGGCTCTACCACAGACAGTTTTTTTCTAAAATTGTATCAATAGCAGGTGTTCACTTTATTCTTTACTTTTTCTCTTCTAATATGTATTTTTTCATGTCTACTAGAAAAGCTTGGCTATCAGTTTAAAGCATGTTCTTGATAACAGGCAGGCAAGGGCTGGATGAGCTGTTCTTTTATTCTTATGTGCAATATCTTGGGTATTGGAAGGGCTCTTTAGTGATCCCTTCCTCTAAGAAGCTCAAATAATTCCTGGTATTTTATTAATCTGTCAGAGCAGGGGTTGCTTCTGAATTTATCTTGGTATTTCTGTCTGAAACAGCTGTGCAGCCTATGCTTCAAATTGCCAGCATTAAATCAACATAGTTTTCCTCCTCATTCTTCATCAATTTGTCATACAGATAAGCCCACTACCTGCACTAGCAATCTTCCATTATCCACTGTTCTTGCTGGTTTCTTCCATATACTTCCATCAACACCCACAAAGGCTTTTTACCGTCAGATATATTCTGTCTTTTTCTCTTTAGGTTTTTTAACTCCAGTGCTTAAGACGATGCCTGCAGATAGCTAATGACTCTAAAAATTGAGCATGTCATATGACTTATTTTGCCGGTGATATAGCTAGGTGGTTTGGACTTTAATCTCTTGGGATCACATAAAGGAAATAAAAAATATATATGTCAGATAAAAAGAAAAAAAAAGCTGCACAAGAGAAAAATGTGTCTTGATTTTTTTGTTATTTATGGAAACTCTAGCATCCAGATTTATTTTCTAATTACTGAAAATGTACACACTGAAAATGTACACATTTGAGGAATGTTAATGAGTACACTGTACCCTCCATTGTGCACTATGTATATGATCAGATTTTTACCCCATGAAATTTAATCATCATTCAGATTCTTCTGGGGTTTCTTCATATATTTGCTTGTCCTTAAATGTGCTTCTGATGTGTATGTGTAACCTCCTCTAAGATGTTCTTATTTGCATCGTAGAAGAATAAAGCATTTCCAATGCCAGTATTATAATGATTATTATATTTAAAAGATCATGCCTTATTTTAAAATTTCAAAATCAGTAGAGTGTTATAGTCTGTCTTGATATTTCACTGAATAAATTAGACAGCTAAGGAAGGAAGAAGAAAAACAGCAGATACAGATTAAGTGACCTGTTCGAAATCATAGCACACAGCTTTGCATGAGAGGTAGATTCCCAACCCGAACTACTAAATTTGGAGTCATTAGAAATGTAATTGGGATTTTTAGGAAAAGGTGAGGGCTTTGGAATTGGCTTGAATTTTATTTTTATCCTTTTTCTGCTTCTCTATAAAAATAATTCTAGCTATTTACAGTGGCTGTTATAAATGTTATTGAAAAGGTTTTCAGAAACTACTGTTTCCAGTTGTCATTTCAGTAATGATTTTCTAAAATGGAAAAAAAAAAAAGTTTTTGCATGGGAAGAAAGACATTTCAAAGACCTGCTACTTTTCCTCCATTAGAGCACAAGAGCAAGTTGAAAAGGGGCATATGTTTTTCAGTGTGTAACCTCCATGTGTGGGCATGCTGGGTACTAAAAAAAGAACTGCTAGACTTTTTTACAAGGAACGGATTTATTTGCAAAGGAGAAGATGAGCAAAATCATCAGAACACCTGAAGGAAAAATAATTCAGAAATAAAACAAATAGAAGACTCCTCTGGACATCTCTGTAATTGTGCAAGGTGTTTGCAAATAAATACTTTCAAAGAGATGTTTCCTCTTTCAAATCAGACAGAAGCTGCTGATTCCCTCAGCTTCCCTGTTGCTGCTGCGGGTGCCCCAGGCTTTTTCCTCTAGTGCAGCTGTGCTCCACTGAAATAAATGGCACTTCCTGGGGACTACATCTTTAGTTACTGGTACAAGAGTCATCATAATGTGCAATGAGATATTTCAATAATGCTTTCAAATGGCTATTAAAACACAACACTGCATAATAAAATCACAACTGCGTGGTTGCAGATAGAGCCACCAGTGACACAGCTACCTAGATATTATCCCCTTCAAAGAGAAGCTACTAGAGAAATTGTAGGGCAGTAAGGAAAGGTATTAAAAAAAAACCCAGACACTCAGTGGTGTTGTCTCACTGCCGTCTGTCTTTTCTTCTCTGCTCCCTCCCAGTTTTCTGCTTTGGTTTATAATCTCCAAAGTACTGAGTTTTCATAGCTCAACTCATTTATTGCCTCACATCACAGGGAATAATAATTTGTGCCTAACTGTGAAATCTGGAAAAGTGGGTTCAAAGTATGCCTATGTCTTCAAGGAGTTCCCAGGTATTTCCCATACCAAGTTAATATCTTGCTTGGGAAAGATGGTGTGCATTAACAGAAGTGTTTTCCCTTTTGTATCAGAAAAGTCTCTTAATTAAGAATTTATGCATTATTGTGGAGTGAACCCACATGATGGGTTGTAAAGCTCACAGCCGGTTCTGCAGAACAGAAATCAAGAGGAGGAGGAAAAAAGTTAAAAGATGAAGAATTGTTGCAAGAAGTTTCCTACTCCTCACCTGTAAATACTAAAAATTAATCATATTGAAGTTGTTTCTAATGCAGCCCATGTTGCTGGCTTCTCAGGACCCCACCTGGGACATGCAGGATTGATCTGTCTGAGGGCTTTGCAATGCTGAGGCTGTTGATCTCAAAAGAGGTTAAGGACTCATCATCTAACTCCAAGTACTAATGTCCCACTCTATCAAGACATTGAGATTCTCAGTAAAGAGCAATGCAGACCTCTTGGGGCAACTAAATAGGGACGCAAAGTTCTGCCGGGTGCACGCAAAGTTCTGCCGGGTGCTTGGAAACTGAGTGCCACAACAGCTGACAGTATCTGGCCATGGGCTTTTTTCCTTTCATATTTTTGTGCCTTTGGTTTTGGTCATTGGCTTATTCTTTCCTTAAATACAGTTTGCAGTTGTGGCTTTTTTCATTTGAGGAGCTAAGCTTGTCATCATAAACCCATGAAGTTGTATCTATAATATGAACAAGAGAATAGTAGCACTTCAAACACCAGCATGTGTTTCAAGTGAAACTTTATATACTTACAAGATCTTAGAATTTAGCATCTTTCTAGTGACAGTCATGACTGCCTTGTTCAGTGTTAGGCTTCTGGAAGATCCTTAGACAATGCTGTTTAGACATCAGTCCCTTAAGGAGAAAGGAGACACAGGTCTTGTGTATTGCATTTATTATAGAGTATATGGTACCTGCTTGAGTATGCCAAGACCATATATTTGTGTTGCTTTGTTTGCATGGTTCATGACATTTGCCCAGTGGTGGATAAACAGATCTTTTTGAAACCTCTTATTTTTGCAACAGAATTTCAGTCTCGTATCCTGTACTATTTATTTTGTCATCAGAATATTCATAGTAAGTACTTTGGCATTCTGTCTGTTTGTTAGCCAGTTTATTTGGGAACCACTATGGTTATCTCATTGATACTTCCAGCATTTATTATTTAAAACAAACAAACAAACCAACCAACCACTAACCTTTGTCCTACACTGTTTGAGAAAATCAGTAATTGAAATTTGAACTGTATGCTGCTTTGACAGAAAGTGTATTCTGGTTTTGTTTTCTGCTTGGAGTGGAATTGGGTTTCAGCTCGAATGGTCATGTATTCTACCTCTATTTTTTTTTCTGGTAGGTTGTTCTACAAGCCTACAGAGTAGTGTTACAGGATAAAAAGCTTCTGAACATGTCCTAAATATGTTTACATGCTCCATAGTTGTGCAGATTTGCCAGATTACAATATTTGTGATTTAAAGGATTTTAATTTCCTTATAGTTTGGATAGGATTTTGGATTGTCAGAAAAGAAATATCTTAATTTTCAACTGATTCTTTTAGTTAGTGTATGGAAATTAACCTTATAAAGATGTCTAGGAAAAATAGTCTCCTCTGGTTCTTTAGTAGCTTAAAGGCATCACTTAATTTCATCTGTTTCTTTATATATATATGTGAATACAAACACTGAAGATTAACATGTTTGCGAAAGTTAAGAGCTTCTGGAAAAGAGGCACTGGACATTTATTCAAATTCAGCATAATTGAGACTAGAGATGTAAACAACTGCCATACCTGATTTTCTTTTGATATGATTAGTGTCATTTCAAAAATGCGTGGTATTAAAGATGAAGCTTTCTATCTCCTGTCGAAATCTTACAGTTCACATTTCTGAAATAATCAAATTACACCTCCTTATACTTAACTAGGGAGACCAAAGTGATTTTCACATGCAATATTGCGCTTAGCACAAAAACAAATGCTAATGTGACTATCGGTACAGGACCAAACTTTATCTGAGATCTGGGGTGTTGCCATGGTAATTCCAATTGTTGGAAAAAATTTCCCTTTCGTGCTTCATTCTGACATTATATTGCAAAATTATGATTATGAAGAAACATGCAACTCAAAAGGGGGGAAAATAATCTGGTTTTGAAGATGTAAAGCATACTTCCTCTCCCATTTACTTTTTTTTGAAACACCGAGTGTGTGCCCAGATTGTTATTAGCTGAATTTTTTGCAGATGCAGATACATTTTTATTTCTCTAACTGCCATAGTAATACTGGATGTTATTTCTCCCAAATGTAATAATCAACACAATAAGGAACTCAGAGACATATATCCCATTTCTTATGCAAGATATCAATTTCTATTATATTATACTGCTGATGTGGACCTTTTGCTTTTAACAATACTGCCTATGTTACTTGAAGCATATCTAAATACAAAACTTGGCGATGCTATTTATATATATCACCTATATCATTTATGTATAATATAATTAGAATAGCTCATAATAGCTAATAGATCAGTCATTCCTGTTTCTAGTTGTAAAATTGTTTCTCTACCAATACATCTCACTGTGAGAAAATGGATATGGTTATTACCTATTCCTTGCTAAATCTATGTACAGCAAATTTTAAGTAAAAAACCCCACACAATACTTCCAAAAGAGAAAAAAAAAAAAAGAAGTGGTAAAGTTAAAATGTGTTTTGCATTGCAATTCATGCTGAAGTTTATTGTGCATTCTTTTACATGGGAAATGCATTAAATGGGCAACATTTCCAGAAGAGAACTAATTCTTGCAGTGCTGCATTGCTGCTTTATAAATAAATCATTGTCCTTTCTCTATTGATCACTGGAGCAATCCAGTCGAAGAATGCTGACTTAGTGCAGCCCTTCTCAGGAGTGCCTGGATTGAGAGAAAAAGCCGGATAAGTGGGATGCAGCAGCAGGGAATGGGGAAAACCCCATACTGGTTAGAGATCAGGTTTGGTGCATAAATTCCAGCCCTTGATTTATTTCTTACCTCCAAAAAAAAAAACTTCACAAAGAAGCAGATTTCAACAAGATTTTCTTACTCTTTCTTTCTTTTCTTTCTTTTCTTTCTTTTCTTTCTTTTCTTTCTTTTCTTTCTTTCCTTTCTTTCCTTTCTTTCCTTCCTTTCCTTCTTTCCTTCATTCCTTCTCTCTCTCTCTCCATCATGCCACTGGTCGGGGGAAATAATAAATAAAATAGTTTGTAATAACTGGGTGCTGAAGAGCTGTGTATAACGTATTGTGAAAATTTTGTAGAACATACTCAAAATTACCTTCCAAATTTAATTCAGTGTTTTAATGATCCTGATTATGATATTTATTTGTTAAGAAATAAGGGCTCAAGTCTTCTAGGAATACATTTGAATTAGTAGACTCTTGGAAGTGGTACTGCATTGCTGTGAATTGAGGTGGACAATCTGAATTTTATTTGGTTATCTCAAAGATCACAGCTCACCAATCTGGCAATTTTGTGATGTCTAATTTGTCAAGATTGCTGGTATCGGGTCCCGAGGCTTTTCTGGGAAGTGGACTAGCCTGTTTCAGAGAGGAGCTGAGAAATGCTGTCAGAGTTTGCGTGCCTGACCGTTATGATCAGAAAACATGGCTTTCACCAAATCCTGCAGTAGGTGACTCTGTCAAGACTGTACACTCACAATGCTGTTGTCCAGAATGTCCAGCTAGTTCTAGAATATAAAGTTCTTTTTCATAAAATGAGATGTACTGCTAAATAAAGGGCTTAGCTGCTGGGAGGTTATTCAGGGCCATAGTGATGCATTGCTTTTAGGGCATGCTGTCATCACATCAGTTTTTTTTCTGTTTTCCATTAATTACGAATGGTTCCAGGATGCAGGTCTGTAAAATGTAATTATTTATTCCACTGGGTGTTTTGTCTGCAGTCTCGCAATCGGAGGCAGCACATGCTTGCCATACTCTGCCCCAGTGCTGTTTGCTGGCTGGTAGGAAGAGAAGTATTGGCAAGCTTTCTGGAATACAATAGAGGCGTACGGTGCTGAGCAGAAAAGCTCAATGTGAGGGACTGCAGACCTCAATGGATGAATTGATCTGAATTGCTTCAGTCACGCAGGGGGCGGCCAGGGGTTTCTGCTCCCCGCTTGGTGTGGGTGAGGTGATGCTGTAGAGGAGCTGGGGACCTGCCAGCATCGGCTCCCCGCTGAATGTGCACAGTCGAGAGCAAAACTTCCCTGAACTTGAACTATAAGTCTGCACCAAATGGACTAGAGGGAACAAATCTGCAGGCAGAGAAAGAAGGTAAATGTGATGTTGTTGCTAACATGGCAGAGAGCATCTGGCACAGCCCTAGTCACCATCACGCTGGCGCTGATCGGCTTTCCAAGTATCAGTCCTTCTGATAGTACTTCTGCTAGTACGCTGAAAGGACTGTCATTAGCACGAACATAATAAACCACGAAGGATTTTGTTTCGCGAAACAGTGCGATCTATTAAACAAACAAAAAACCGGGTGGTGTTACTACTTCTCTTACAGCTAAAGCAGAGCCTGGTCTGAGCGCTGACCACTAGATGACACTGTTGTATAAGGACATGTTCGGCATAATGGCTTAGACAATAACTAATTTACTTAGAGAACATGTATGTGTATAATTAGGAGTCATCAATGTCTTTCTTTTAAAATAAAATAAGTTTGTCATATCTAATTAGATATTTCTTATAAGGTGGATTTCATTCTAATTGGGTAAAGCTATGCTACTGAGTCAAAATATCGCAAAGGATGTATCCGTATTCACTTTCACAGTTTCCATATTTTTTTAGTCCTGGCAATAATGGATCTGATTACACCTTTTTAAATCGATGTTCTCTCAAACTGGTATGACATAAATGATTGTTCTGTCATTGTGATTTTACTGCCATTGTTTTCAGTGTGTGAGGTTTGTTAGTGATATCTCTCTTAATCTCATTCTGTCTTTCCCCATCCTCCTGATGGTGAGACTGAATTTGCATGTTCTTTCCATCCAAACCAAAGTAATCTATTTAAAGAGGCAACAACTGCCACCACACACGGCTCTAGCTTGACCGAGACACTGCCGGCTTTCTAGCAGCAGCGAGCTCAGTAATCCCCAGCTAATGAACGAGAGCTCCAAAATGTCCGTTGTGTGAGGGCTTTCTTTGAAAGCTCAGACTTCCTGTAGCGGAGTGTTGCCAGTGGAAAATTCAGTTTTTGCTGTGGTCAGACTAAATTCAGCCTAGGTAAAATTCAAATTTGGTAATTTTCTGTAGGGAAAATAAATGCCTGCAAGTTCCTGCATGAATTCAGAAGGCACTGGCTAATCAATGCTACACCCGATCTGGACAAGGCTTCCATCCCTTCCCAAAGAAATTTTGTTAATGCCTGAATTTGCTTCAACAGGTGACTTCTGGATATTCCCAACAAAACACTGTGTCGCATTGCCACAGTAAGGACTTTTCTTGTTTTACAGCTCTTTCAGATCTGTAAGAGCTTTGACAGAGGTGATCTTCCCCAGATCCACTCTGGTAACGCCAGGCTGGGACACCCACCACTTTCACCTTGTGATTGTTCCCATCGGTGGGTTCCTGCAGCTGTCTGACACGTGAGCCACTCCTGTGTTTCCCAATTCTGACTGGAACGTGCCTTTTAGATTTTGATGGCATCTTTTAAATGAATTTGAATTCTCTTCTGAAAAAAAAGATACTCCTGCAACAAAATAACGGTGAAATAATTATAGAATAATTTTCAAAACATTTTATAACTACATTGTACCTCAGAAATAGCTTGTCTAACTAGCCCAGTGGTGCATGACTTTCTGCTATCCCTATATCTCATATACAAAATTATTGGCTATTATACAGAAGTCATATCTCTGTCTTATTTACTGAAGTGTTCATTTGCTAAATAAAGGATCTCAACACTGATTTGAGCTGGCTGAAAACCTGCTTGAAAATTATATATTTCAGCGAAAGGTTTTCAACAAGCTCTATTTTTTAAGCTAAAGTACTTCAATTCCCAATGACCAAATTCATTAAAATATAAATTAGCCTAAAGAAACAGATGAATTACAATGGTGTATTTGCATATCATATATCTGGTGTGAATATAAGAGTTTCTTCATGTAGACTAACAGCTACTGCAATCTTCACAACCCTGTAGTTGAGTAAATGACTGTGGGGCAAATGAGGAAGCAAAGAGGATAAGGATGAAAATTATTTCTACTGAATGGGAAAGGATACTGCAGAATTTTGCAATATGAAATAAAACCTATGTTAAGCTGGTTTCCTCCGCTAAGACATATCTTAGCTGATCAATTAGCATAGGAGATACATGCATGTCTTAGTATTCCAATGATAGAAAGGGATTTAAGGGAATGCCATGTTTTGATTGTATTTTCAGAGTTGTAGGTGATTAATAATTATTGCAACGAGGATGAATGTGATCTAAGAAATAAAGGCGAAGAGTGATCAGGCTGGATGGAATTAGAGTGTCTTATCTCAGGGGAGTTAAATGATCCACCTGCGGTAAAGACCTTTGCATCCACAAAAGGCAGCAACAGAAATTTCTCATAAAGTTTGACCTGTTGTTCTGTAAGTAATATAGCAGAGACTCCAATACAGAGTATCTTGTCAATTCCTTTTAATAAATGAAGCTGAACTGATACAGTGGCTTGTGGACATTCTCTGATCTGTACCAATTCTGTGCTCTATGCCTTTATGTGTCTTTCCATGAATTGCTGATGCACTTGGCCAGTGAGTTTTCTGTGACTTCAAAGCCAAGCTTTTACTTTGCCTTGTAGAAAATATGCCCAGAAGCTGGGTACTGAAGAAAATAAGTAGGGAGANGGCGGGGGGAAGGAGAGGAAGGAAGCCCTTCTCCATTTTGGATTTTTTAGCTTTCTCATTTGTTGCCAATACTTTCCAAAAAATTCTGATGTAGAAAAACAACTAGCTCTACATAAGCCCCAAAAAACTGTGAATATTGCATTTGTAGGGTCTGTGATATTGGAAGATACATTCTTAGGAGATATTATTCTACATCAGTTCAGCTTTCCAGGGGAAAGGATGAAGAGTGGATTGGTTACTCTTCAAGAATGATGAGCATCTGGTTCATCATCATAAGCCTTTTTGAAAAGGCTTATGGTTGACATCACAGTGCATAAACTTGATTAGCTTTAATGTGATTATCTTTGTTAGCTTTTGTGATGTAACTCAATGTATATCATTGTGCATAACTTTGACGAAGTAATGTTAGGAAGGCGGTCAAAGAGCCAAAAAGTCCCAGGTTTATGTTCTTTTTAGAAAAGACTGAGATATTTTTAATCCTATAGGTCAATAGACCTTTATACTTGTAAATCACCTAGAATATCTTTGAAAACATGACCTTTAATACAGTTCCATCTTTCTAAACAGCTTCAGGGGTCATCCCAGAGTTTCCAGGTAAATTTGGAGCCAAATAAGATGAAGAACTGCTGAGTTCAGCTTTAAACTGAGAAAGAATAAATCACAGGATGTGAAGAAAAGAAAGTTCCAGGACTAAAGCTTTTCAAAACAATGTGATTTTACTGTATTATCATATCCCACGAGTTCTTCAGTCACACGAGAACTTGAAGCATATAAGTAATCTAACTGACTAAGTGTGATTATTGCTGCTCCTTAGAAAAATGTTTCAAAAAATCACTGACCTGCAACTGCTTTAATTTACTGTCTAAAATACCTTCTTCCTTTTTCCCGATATTGTCAAATTTTTCATAAGTGAAAGAATTTTTAATATTAAACTTTGTATCATTTTAAACCAGATCATTTTATGAGCATTTTATAAACTTAATTTAAACTGAATCCAAGGAAATGGGGAAAAAAAAAGTATTGCAGATGAGTAATTTTTAAGGGATTGGGAGGAAGAGACACCATTATGTAAAGGAATGTTTGGCATCAAAGCATATAAATAGCTTTAGCTGACAGCAGAACAATAACTTCAAAAGATCACAAATTATTCTCAAATTTTAATAAAAAAGGAAGCTAGATTTATTCCATTTTGAAGATAAGAAAGGATAGCTTAATTCTGTTCTTTAAGCATTTTTCAGACATGCCTAACTTTTTATTCCAATGTTTTTAATCTGATTTGTACTAATAAAAAATAGGTGCAAATGTGTGCTGATGAGTCTGTATTGAAGTTAAAGGAATAGTTTAAAAGGTCTATGAATATTCATTTAAATTCACAAATTAACTCCAAATTGATCATGTCTATGACTCTTTGTGAATTTGCTCTCTATGAGCATACAAGCACTTGAAATTATCTTCCGTGAATATTTGCAAAAGCAAATTTTCAATTAGACTTCTCAGATACTTGAAGAAAATAAATTTTTAGTGACGTATTTAATTGTGAGATTTGGATTTCACATCATATTGCCTGGTATTTGCAATCTTATCTGTGGGGCTGCATACCAGAAGGACCTGAGGAAGGTTTGAGCTGGATGGGGCACTTTGGAGAACCTTTACCTTGTGAACTGCAATATTCATCGAGAAGCAGAAACAAATTAGAAGAAAATAAGAAAACAAGAAACTGTGAAGATTTCAAATTTCAGTTTGAGGAAATTTATTTCTTTTTAGCATTGAAGATTGTACTTTGGCATAAAGTGAATCTTAGAGGCCAAATTCTCCTCATTTGTGCTGTCAGGACATTGTCACTGGCAAGTTCAGCAGCTATGTCCAAGCAGAATAATTTTAATAAAGTGGCTGGGTTTTGGTTTTTATAGATCCTTTAAGACAGAGAATCATGACAGAATGGAATGGCTGATAGTTTAGGGTAACTTAGGAAAAGTGGTGTACATGAAATCATTGTCACTGGAACTCCAAAATGTAATGTGTAATTTCAATTAGAAGCTACTTTCAAGTAGGAAGTCCTAACTCTAATAAGATGTTTGTGTAAAACAGTTCTCATGGCATATCAAGTTTAAGCTTACTCTTGAGCGTGTTGTGATTTGCAGGGAGACCTGAAGCCAGAAAGACTATTTTTACTAAGGAATACAATAGAAATTACAGTTCAGCAGATCTTTCATAGCAAGGGAAGAAATTCCTCCCGGTGGGCTAGGTGGGAGGATGGGACATGTCCTGTTTGGCACCTACACTTCTATATTCCCAGAAACAAGGAGAGGAAGGAAGGATCCCTGACCCCTCTGTGGACCCAGCGGGATCAGTTCTAACCTCAGCTGCAGTGGACAGGGATGCTGGGAGCAGAAGCTGCTGGCAGCCCACAGAGGTGCCCACAGGAGGCCCTGGGCTAGCCTGGAGGAGGTGAGCTCATCCACCTCAAACGAAGGAAAGGTGCTGCTCAGGGTGAAGAGCCTGAGCGAGGTTTGGACCCATAATTGCCAGCCCACCATGCTGCTGATTTTGTGGGGGCAAGGAGAGGTCCTTATTGATAACTGCAGTCTAGAAATGTACTTTTAAATTTTAGTTTATTGTGTCTTTTTTATCTAACGTTTTGCACAGAAGTGTAACCACTTATTTTGCTGGGCTAAATGTGTTCTGATTTCATCTTTTTCCTTGTTGAGTGAAAGGCACATTCCTTATGGCTGATTGAGGACAATTTTTCACTTGAGGAGCAAGGAACTGAACATGATAGTGCACAGGTATTCCCTTGGAGCAGGGGAGTGCTTTCCCACCTAGTCACGAGCCTCAGCTTAAGGGCAGGTTAACAGGCAGTGCTGGGTCAGTCTCCCTTGGCTGGCACAGCCAGTACCTCTAACAAGCAGTAGGCATAGGGGAGATTGTTCATGATGCGTAAGGTACCTTAAGAGGGTCCTATAGCTCAAAAAAAAAATCAAATCAGGTTTCTGAAACTGAGACAACTAAATTATTCAGCATGAACAGTCTTCTCTTGCAAAGGTGCTGAGTACCTTGAATCCATCATTCAAATATTCTGCAAGCTAAAATACTGTTTATTGGAAGAGTTTGTGATTAATTTAAAGCTGCATATGATTTGGAAAGTTTTCTAAATGATCTGAAGGCAATTTATAAAAAAGACAAGAAGTACAAACTCATTATTTTGGTACGTATTAGGTCTTGTCTAGTTTTGATACTGAGGGAATCCAGCCTCAGTGCCTAAGAAGGTATACATGCCAAGGATTGGATTTCCTTGTGTAAAAGCTATACAATGTGATAACACAGTTGTACTGCATATTCAGTTTTGATATGTAACCTTTTAAATAAATTGGAATACTCTTTGTGCCTATATTGGCCCACACGGAGAGATCATAAACAATAATTTCATAAAGGTCACTTCCTCACTAAGTACTTAGAGCTCATGGCATGAGCCATATAGGGCTATTATGGAACCTTTATTCTTCTGGGTTTTGGTGGATGTTAATATTTTTGCAGCTTTGAAGCTCTGGGTAATATAAAGGCTGTGTAGTCTTTCATGCCGTGGGTCTGTCCCTGCAACCTTGTGCCCCAGGCCCCTGTGCCACCTCCCCGTGCTGGAGGGCTGGCAGTGAGTGCCCGCACTGGCTGCAGGGGCCAGGGGTTACTGGAAGAGACAGCATGTGGTGCGGCATGACCAAGGCTGACAGCATCCTTCCTGCTGTGAATGAGGAGAAACACAGCAAGATACAAAGCATGGAAGGCTGCTGATCTTTTGTGTCAGCAGCATCTCAAAACAAGTGGGTATGTCACCGGTTTAGTGTCCTCAGGAACCTGGGCAATAAGTGACTGCCAACAGTGACTAAGGGACCTGCACAAGACGAGAGTTACCAGGTGCCTGCTGAGCTCAGTCCAGCTGCTTAGCACATTGCTCAGCTCTTCCTGCTGTTGCTTTTGAAGGTGCTAATGAAGTTGTTGTTGGAGCCATTTTATTTTGGTCTAGTGGAAAACTTGTTCTCTTGGTCTTGCTTGTCTCCAGCAAAATATGTTGTCTCAGAGGAAATTTTTAGAAGCTTGTAGTCTGTCCAATAAACATTAAAACCAGATACATCTTCTAGTCTTTAGAAACAAAGGCACATTTTATTACAAACTCCCCTTATAGTATACCTGCTGGGCTGTTCCTCTTTCCTGTGATTGACAAGATAGCCTAAATCAATATCCTTTTATTTTCAGACCTCTATTATTTTAAGGAAAACCACATATTTCTTGCTGACAGTTAGTGTAGGGGAGAGTTATTGTCCACTGTAATGACATCAGAGGACACCCTCAGCCAGGTAAGCAGAGTCTATCTGGTGTCACTAAAATAACCCCTAGCCTGTGGACGTGTGTGACGTTTTGAGGGCGTCTGCCCCATGTGGGAGGCAAGCAGGAGTCTAAAATGGTGTGTTTTAACTCTAAGTAGATGTTTTCTCTCTGATTCTCCCTGCTGGTGTAAGGCTACCGTGGCTCACAGAAAGAACAGGGTGTTTGTAGGGGTATCGGCAATAGGCAGAGGTGTCATAATTAGCAAATACCACAGCGAGCCTGGGGAAAGGATGCTTGGTGTTGCAGGCACAACCCCTCCATTGGGCAGAGGTCGGTGCTGCCTGCCACGGGAGGCAGCATGTCAGTCTGCTGGCAGGGATGCTCCTGCATATCCTCTGCTGCAGCTGGAATTGCCCCCGTCACAGACATGGTGCTGCGCAGAGTCAGGGACAGAGCTGGGAGGGCAGCCCGGGTACCTGCCAGCTTCTGCTGCCGGCACCCACACTGCTCTGGTATTTATTCAATGCCTAGGAATTTTATTTAGAATTATTTCAGTTCTCTCCCTGTGAGAAGCCCTTGAATGTAAGATTCAAAGCTTTGATTTTCTCTTCTGTGGAAGACCCGTGCCTAGCATCTGTCTGTGATCTCGGGGAGGTTACATGCACTCAACAACAGAGATGTGTCGACCTGAAAGTTTAAATTACCCAGGTGACTGTTATCCTGGAAAATCTCTTCACTATTTGTGTGGGCAAACTGATAAAAATAAGTATTTCCTGAATGGAAATTGTCAGCGAGAGTTTTTTGCTAGGCCTTCTTGCATAAGCATGGATAATCCTTTTAACAGAAGGTCTATTTTATGGGATTGTTAATAACACACCTAAATCATAACTCATTTGCATGACAGAATTTTAAACTAAGTTATATTTTCTATGGTATTATGAAAGTATGTGTTTGTAAGGTTGTTTTAACATTACGAAATGCAAATGTAAATTTATATGTGTCCCACATCACTGCACAGACTGTGACTGTTTTTTCCTCACTTGATGCATTGTGGCTAGTTATTTTACTCCTCTGACAGTATTCATCTGACCTTTCCCACAGGGCCTGATGCTTGAATCGAATGGAAATTTTGGCAAGATACTACATAGTCTTCCCAGAAAAGAGATCGGACTTCAATTTCATAAAAAAGAATAAAAGGTGTAATTTTCCTTGTGATTGATAAGCATCATTTGTAAATGAAACTGCTTTGTGGAATGGTGAAAAATGGTTGGAGCAGTTAAAAAAAATGGATTGAAGATGGAGAAAATATATTCCCATAAGAAAGAATATAAATTTGTAAATGGGGAATACGAAATGATTTTTAGACATTAAATTAACAAATTAATTTGGCTGACATTACCTCCAATTTACATAGAAACCATTTTTCACATTTACCATGTAGACCGTTTTCTATGTTCTGCTGCGACTGAGGGAAAAACAAAGCAGATGAGTCCTTTAAGGCAAGAGGAAAACATCCCGAAAGTCATTTTAACTCATTCCAAGAGTTATGCAGCGGGCAGAGATTCAGGGAATGACAAAGGCATGCACAGAGGGAGGCAGCGATGCCAGGGTAACAGCTGGTATCTGAAAAAGCCCAGTTTGCCATTCCTGTTAGTGCTCTGCGTGGAGGCTGGGGGGGGAGCCACTTGCTGATGAGGCCAGGCTCTAGCAAGAAGGATACTGCTGTGGAGCTGCTGGTCTGAAACTCATGCCTTCTGAGGCCCCAGCCAGTTGGGATTGAGTACAGCAACACCACATGCTAACTCCACACTGCCGTGGACAGGTGGAAAGCCAGTTCCTCACTGGGCCACATGGGCTCAGTGGGAACGGCTGCACTGAGGAAAGGTCTCTGGAGTGGACTTTCAGTTCTGCCTGCATGGTAGACAGTGCCTCTAGGCTGCATGGACACACGCGGACCCACTTGTGTTCTTCTGTCTCTTCTATCACAAGACTCTGAAACAATTTTCAAATTTGTGGCTCTTTCTCTAGTTCTTTCTGGACACTCCAAAGCTGAACAGCTGGTGATGGCCAAAGATTAAGGCACCAGTTGCACAGAACACAGCACAGTCATGCTACATGATAACAAAATCCAGTGTGTTTTGGTACAGGAGGACCCAGGTGAACATCTTGGTACGTGCAGTTAATTTGCACAAGTGGAGTCCAGCTCCTGAGCCCCACTGAGTGGCTGGGAACAGCCAGAGGCAGCAGCGTGCTTTGAGGCTAGGGATGGCAGCTGTCTGGTTCCTCCTCTAGCAGCATCCTTTCTCATCTTCTAGGTCAGGAGAGTTAACAACCAGTTACTCTTCTTAGATCAAGCTGTAACTAGTCCACAATGCGACATTACAGGTATCCTTTCTTCCTACTCAGGCATGTAATCCAGGCTGAAAAACACGCCGAGTCAAGCCTTGTATGGTGATGACTAGGTGACCAAAAGTGTAAATACATCTAAAATTCAGGCCCTCAACTCAATATTGTAGGAACATTTCAGACAGAGGCTAGAGAACAATACATACATTCAAAAGACAGTGCATGTATAAAAATAGTCTAATAAATATTCCTGATTGGTTCCACAACCAGTTAAAAAAAAAGAAGTTCAATAGCTTTGTTATCATGTTCTGTTGTGATATTGAAGTTTAGTAGCAAGCTAGGTAAAATTGGCCATTCACATTAACTGCAGACAGGGGAAAGAAATAATAGCGTGAAGATATCAGGAAGGGAGAAGCAGAAAAATAGGTTGCCCATTCTCCTTTCTTTCATCTCTTGCACAGTTTGGCAGAGAGTTTGGGAAGGGGCTTTTCGCCTCTCCAGGGAGAGACATAAACTTGGACCACACAGTTTCCAACTCTGCCAGCTTGTCATTCAGCTCATGCATTCAAGATGTTGCATATTAATAGCACTCCCTGATGGCTGGTGGATAGGGGTCTCTCCCCCTATACAAAATAAGCCTCTTGGCACAACAAAGTACAAAAGAGGCCCACACAGGGAAAAAAAATGCACTTGAGAACTGGTTTGGAGAAACTCGGCACAGATGCTCATGTGCAGATGCATATTTCAGATGTTCTTTTCCCTGATTAGCATGCAGCAAGCTCACCTGTTTTGCTGCCTGGAAGAGGCACAGCAGAAAAAGAGAAACACCTGTGTGAGTTCAGTTCGTTCTCCCTATGTATATGATTTCCACAGCACCCTTTTTCAATTGCCCTTCCATGTGGCCACTTAAACCCTTTTCAGCCTTCCTCTTGGACCAGCAAACATGGGCTAGTACTTCAGGATGGAGATAAAAGCATGAACAGTGCAGGGAGCTGCACATTGAGAAGGGAATGGGTGAGTGGGCTGGTTGCCCCAACTCTTACTGTACAGGTGTGTTGGGATTGCTCAGGCAGGGTGGGTCTGGCCCAGCCAAGACAGGAGGATGAGCTCCCAGGACCTGGGTGAAAAGTTAGCATTCCTGATCCACAAATCATCTGACACCCAGCACATAGGTAGCCTTACCTGAGGTCTGGTTATTGGATATAAGGAAAGGAGCCAGACTGCTTGCCCCCAGCCCCTGCAGTGTGCTGGTTACCGTGCGTGTCTGCTCTTAGTTCTCACACTGAGCTCTACAGGCAGATCTTACGTATGCCAGGGGAATAAATTTCCTTTGTGCTCTGCTCCATTGTATCTTACTCCAGTGGCAGAAAGCACAGCTCAGTTCTAACCATGTGTTTTGTAAAAATGAGCCTCAGGAGGAGAAAGCAGGAAGAAGGCTGCTTATACATGTGTGGGTATCTGATGCAATCCACAGTGTGAGCCACATTTTTCTGGATATTTCAGCATAGACTGAGAATGACACATGAGCAGTCCTAGCTATTTTCAGAACTGACAGTTTTTCTTTTCATTCCAACAATTGCTTCTTCAATACACCGGAGTATGCAAAGCGCTTAAATAAACTTTTAATTAGGAGTAAGACTAACACCGAAACTGAGAAAAAGCTTTAGCCAAAACGAGAGCTGACCTCAGCTCATAGCTGTTTCACAGGGGTTTTTTAACTTTATCATAGAAATCACACATCTTGATGTTTTTTGGTTTCTGGCAAGGCTTAAAGCAAGAATTCTAAAATAGCCTAAGAAAGATTGGTTTTAAGATGCTCTTGACCCAGGAAAGACCCAACAGAACTCTACTCTGATGGGAGTCATGGGCTCAAGCAATTTGGATACATTTTGATCTGAGCTCTCAGATGCTTCTCTAAATCAAAATATTCAGAAAGTTTGAGGTTTTTAAAAAGCCTAAAATCTTCCCAGATCCTTACAACGGAGAACAGATCACAAGCAGAAGTTTCCAGATAAACCTGAGATGGATTTTGCTGCAGTGGCTCTTTCATACTCTTAGACTGAAGTCTGCTGACTGACACCAAGAACGCAAATAAGCTGCAGAAGGGGTCTTAATCAATTAGGTGTGTGAGGCATGGCAGTGTATTTCCTAAGAACTTCATTTCTTTCTCTTACCCTCCTGAAAAAATTTACCAATCCCTTTGGAGTTTGCAAAGGAAGATGTGTCCCACAGAGCTAATGTGGTGTGCACTATATGTAGAAAGGTATGTTTAATGAAAGATGAGAAATTATGGATCAAATAATGTTGTGGAAGTCACTCTCACAAACAATGAAGATCATTCTGGATGAACTCCAAATATCATTACTATTGTTTAATTTCAACTCCAGTCCTGCATCTGCTTAAGATAGTGTCAAAGATAATAAACACTCCAGACAGATACAAAATACAAACCTGAAATTGCTTTGCTTAATTATTTTGTTTACTAGTGCTGTTAAACTACTGTTTTTGTCTGACTCATGTGGGACAGCTATGATTTTTACCTTTAAGCTCCTCTGAAAATGCAGTAGTTTAGCATCAATGCCTATTTCTTTCCAGATTATGTTATATGAATGAGTTTGATAGGAGTCACCGTGGTGAGGAAAGGATAATGGAATTTCAGGTAAGAGTTCTCGTAATGAATTCATTCCTTACACTGTGTTAACACACACACATGGAATTAGGGACCTTTGTAACACAATGCAACAATTTACTAGAAATCACAAAACACCAATTACAGAATTGGACTGAAATTGGCTGCCAAATCCTCCATCCCCGATAAAAGAAGGATAGGTAAAGTCATGCCAGCACATTTTAACTCATTCCTAAAAATTCACTTGGGTCTATTGCATTCTTCCTCAATGATACAGAATTGGATTGACTGCTGTGCGATATGTATGACATGAAATGCAAAATAAAATAAAAATTAATAGGTCATGAACAGCAGTGAGAATGAACTCAATTTGGATCATATTTATTTAAATAATTACAGCAGATTGTTAACTTTGAGAATCTCCTGATTTATGCAAGTGAAAAAGGAAAGAGAGTCAGCTTCTATATTGTATATTTAGCTTGATAAAAGAAAGCAAGCCTGTATGGAAGGAGCATGAGACTGAGGTGCCTCAGCTGATATTTTATAAAAGCACAATTAAATGTCAGTATTTTACAAAGAACTCTTAAATCCTAAGACTGAATCTTGTCTGTTTTTACTGGTAGAAGAGTACCAAACTGTAAGCAGAACTGAGCAGGATCTGACTTTCCATCACAGACAGTTAATAATTAAATCAAACATTATATTCAACAATAGAACATATGCATCAGCTTCTTTCAAATTGCATTTCCTTCCTGTTAGATCCATTAGTGTAAACCAGACTGCCTTTAGAAAACCCCTTATTGCTGCTGTCTTTCAGCACAGTTCCTGAAATGGATAATGTGGTGCATATTATGGGCAATTACACAGAACTCCCTAGTGATAGGGTTTTAGAGTTTCAGAATAAAACAGCTGGAACTACAGGGCTGTAAACTAATCTGAAAAAGAGACAATAGTAAGACATTTAATGTACATTGTTAGAACATGGACAAAGACTAGATGTGAAATACTACATATCACCATACCTACTATATCTCACAGCATCCTCTCTGCAAAATCCTGTTTAACTCGTGAAAGACAAGTCTTTTGAAAGCCAATGATTTTGCCATGAACAAACGCACACACTGCTGTATAACCAGAGCTAATTGGAAACATTAAAGGAAGAAGACTTGATCCAGAGCCCTGGTTTTCTCTTAATGTCAGTGGAGTTTGAATCAAATCCAGAACCCTATTCAAAAATGATAATACATTAATGCATGCATAATGAACATATACCTAGATATGCTAAGAAACTATGTCTCCATCCCTCTTTTACAGTTTCAATACAATCTGAAAAATCAGCATTTTGGATCAGCAAAAATTGCATTTGCTCTTGGATATATCAGGACTACTGCTACAATGTGTAGTACTTGATCCTCCATCAATTCAAATTGACAGCAAAGCTCCCATTAATTTTAGTAATACAGCAGCGAATTTTTAGAATAGCACATGCACCATTTGGAAGCACAATGACCATGATTACATGTGTAATCACAGTAATTGTGCACACAATTACTGGTTGGGTATCTAACTGCCTTTCAAAAATCAGTTGCTCTACTTGCATGTGTACTCACAGCAGTCGCTTGTGCAAATACAGTGCAGCCCAGAACATCCCTACCTCTGTGCTCACCACTGAAATAATACAGAATAATACAGGCTCTGCCTGTGGCAGTAGGTGTGTGGGATACAGAAGCATATGTTTGTGTTGTGGTGGTGTGAACAATAAATAAATAAGAAAGGAAGAGAAATGGTTGCAGTGTCTCTTTGGGAAAGTAAAAATGTGAAATTACTTCAACTAATTTTTCAAAAGGACAGAGACTGATTTTCACCAGCTCATTTCTTGTGATCCTCCTTATCAGCAGGGTACAGCAGGCATCAGCAAGTTAGTGTTTTGTAATGCTGTGGCAAAATGATCAAATAATTTAGCAAATAAGAGCACCATAAAGAAATAAAATAAAATAAAATAAAATAAAATAAAATAAAATAAAATAAAATAAAATAAAATAAAATAAAATAAAATAAAATAAAATAAAATAAAATAAAATAAAATAAAATAGCAAAGTAAAGCTGAATAAAATTTTTCAGCTTAAAGAATTCAGAAACCAATTCAGATTTGCTACACAGTGTGCTGTTAGTTTCTTACGTTGCAGAACCTGAAAGCCAGCTGTTGTGGCTAACTCTAGTTTAAATGGTGGCTCCTTGTGCTCAGAAGATTGATTTTTATAGTCATAGCGATATATAAAAGCACATCTTTTGTAGATAGTGATAAGACTTCTGGATCCATCCTTTCGCTCAGCAAAATGGTAGCACGAGAAAATTTGACACAAACCATTTTATTCAGCTGTCCCTTGCAGTCATGGCCTCCCTCTTCCCCTGGAGAGCAATGAGTCTGCTTTCTTTTTCCAAGAAGAGCTTTACAACCCCATGTTCAAGGAGAATAAGGAGCCGGTCAGGCTGGGCCTGGCTGCCCAGTGCTTACTCTCCACAGCAGCCTGTGTGAGGGAAGGCTGCACCAAAAGTCAACATGCGGGAAAGCAGATGTAAATTAAGAGCCAGCGAATACCCTCTTCCCGGGGAAAATCCAGACCCTCTTTA
Organism: Pedionomus torquatus; assembly: GCA_013398155.1. Classification (NCBI taxonomy): domain Eukaryota; kingdom Metazoa; phylum Chordata; class Aves; order Charadriiformes; family Pedionomidae; genus Pedionomus; species Pedionomus torquatus. The sequence continues at coordinate 90,839 of VZRU01001485.1, read as the reverse complement.
GGAGGCTAAAAGTGTCAGGGTTTGCCTTAGGGTCAGCAGGTAGCACAATGCCTTGAGGAATCACCCCTCATGGCGCAGTGACAGGCGATGGTAGGCGCCTAGGGCCTGGGGTGGGCATGACCCCGCACGGCTCCTGAGCATGGCCACCCCGGTGCTGCCTCCTCCGGCAGCCCTGAGTCAAACGTGAAACGAAGCCAGCTTTCTATATGGAAAAATGCTAAACATGGCTATATGAACTTCTTACTGGGCTGCATGTCGCCAGGGGAGGGTGACTAGGCTAGGAGGCCTGTAGCGGCCTGTACCTCAGATGTTTACCGAGGAGGGAAACCTTGTAAAATTTGCTAGAGTGCATGTGTAGGTGTGTGCAAATTACACATGCTGTCTAAATAAGATCTGTATATGAAATACCATAATTTAGGTCTCGACTTCCCTTGTTTTAGAGGTTGAAATTTTGAAGCTCAGCCCTGTATGTGGAATTTTAGTCCATCTTCCCATCAGGGTTTGGGAAGCGTGGCCTTGGGCTCTGGTACGCTGAGGTGACGACAAAAGGACAGTCTCTGTCAGGCAGAAGAGGGAACGGTGTTCAGAGGCTTTGAAAAATGGTTGCTCTGCTAAGGAAAGCTTCAGCAGCTTTCTTCCCACTGCTGGTAGCTTTGCGGCTGAACACCAGGCTGGGGAGCATTGCACCATGTGTGTGGCTGTGCCTCCTGGTTTCTCAGTGTCCCATGGTCACGTTCGCTCGATACATTTACAAAATAGCTTTATGTAAGTTAATCCAGATGCCTCTCACAAATAACTACCAAATAGTTATTTAAAACTTTATTGTAGCACTTGACTCCCTGCTTGATTCTCTACAACTGTTCTGCTGGTAATTGCAGCAAATTTTGCTCTTAATTTCATTAGAGTAAACATGAGGTAACCTCACTGAAGTCCAATCAGGGAATTTCAGCTCTGTACGTTACTTGGAGTCTGCAGTCTTGTACATAGGGGCTGCGCGCGTGGACTGAATTCAGTATAAAGCATTAAACATTACCTCTTTTGTAATTAACATGAGAGCTGCATGAAGTCTTGAGGCTAAGAAATCCCACAAGCCCTGTAGAAAACATTTCTTTTCACAGATCTGAAGAGTTATTCAAGGGAATTCACCCTAAAAGATGGAGAATTGCTGGGCCAAGAAGAATATAGAACTGTAAGACTGGATGTTGGAGGGAAGTTCCCTCAGAAGTGTGCACCTTTGGTGATAAGTGCTGCCTCACTTGACATCTCTGCAAGTGTGGCCTCACTTTCACTGTTATTGCAACATATGTCAAGTGAAATGAAAACAGAAATTTGGGAAAGGATATAATTAACCTACTTGTGAACATTAACCTTAAATATCGTGCTAATTATCTCACTAATTTAATCACTGCAGATCTCAAACTTGTTTGTTAAATAATTCTGCAAATTGTTTTAGATATAGAGGTGTGGGTAACTTTCTGTGAATGTGTGTTACTTATAATACTCTTTGCAAAACCATTGCGTGTTCACTCTTCAGTGAACAAACCCCACTGTCAACAAGACTTTTAACGACAATCACAGAAAACGTGCCCTGAGGCTAAGAGATATAGTGCCCTATTATTCTAAAATCTAATGAACATGTTGTACAGGGAAGTAGACCAGGGTAAATCTCTGCCTGCACATCTTCAGGTTTGATTCTACACGAGTCTAGGCTGGAAAGATGTTTTTCCTTGTTTCCTTGTTTCTTCTTGCAGCTGTATGATTGTTTCTTATCTATTCACCTCTTGATTACTTGAGTCACTCAGCAAATGATGTCCTTGATCTTCAGCCCTTCTTATCAAGTGAATATTTTGTGCTAAAAGTAGCCTAAAATGTGTTTAGATGCTCCAGTTACAATGCTGCCCAAAGTGGCTCTAATTATTCCTGAGAGGAAGCTTTTGAATTTGGGAGTGTTTGTTGAGAAGATGAAAGCTCAGTGTTTGTTCCTGCCTCACTGACGGGAAGGGGGACGTGCTGGCACCCACGAGGCTCAGCTGAGCACAGCAAGGCAGAGGCACAGGGATGCCTCTAACCACAGCAGCTGGAAGAGCCAACAGCCAGGGTGTAAATGCTGGGGAAAATCCCAGATGGAAGGGACAGCCAAGCCAAGAAAAGCCCCGGAGGCCAGAGGTACCCCGATTCTCTGACCCATGGGAAGGGGGGGCTCTCTGCTGTGCAGTGTCTCCTCGCCCTCCATGCCTCCCCAGGCTGTACCCGCATGGCGGTACTTCTTCAACGTTATTTTCTTAATTTTTGTTATATGTATCTCCTTAGTTGAGGAAGAAGGTGAAAGATTGGGGTTGACGTTGTGTTTCTGCACCATAATTCTTACTATTAGAGGAAGGTGCAAAGGTATGCTAAATCCAGGTGATGGCTCACAGCAGATCTCTGACAGGAGTTATTTGATTAGTTAGGTGACCATATAAATATCTATTTGGGGCTATATTATTATCTTATAATATATTATTCAGAATTTCATGCTGATTGCCTCTATTTATTTATTATGCACTTACAAAATTCATACTGTTTAGTTCATCCCTGGCAATAAGAAAGAAATTTCTATGAATTTAACTGAATAAAGCTGTGTTTGTTCTTGTTAGTCATCAGAAGTCTGGTTCTTTCTATGCATTATCTCAATTTCTGGGCATTTTTTCCCTTCATTTACTCCAAAAATGACTTCAATACTAACGAATACTGAAAGACAGCCAAGACAGGATGAACTTTTGGACAATTTATGCAAACACGACAGATGAGAATAGATTTACTATAAACATGTCAGGCACAAAAGACTTGACTGCTTTTTAAATACAGTGATACTGGAAGAGATTTATGGATATTTTCAACTGTTCATTAAAGAGAAAAATATTTTGAAACTATAGGCACTATCCTTTTATCCATTTTTGCCTTCCAGGCTGAGTTGCAAACCTTTGATGTTTTCTTCACCAAAAAATAAAAGTAGTTATGAATTTATTTCTCCCAAGCACTTTCATTTTTGTGTCAATTTACAGTTTTTATTACATTCCTGGCAGTCCAAATTATGGTGTTTGGAGAGCAGCTAGAGTCCATAGCTCGGAGTTTTCTGAAAATAGGGATGAAGTTCACTTAATGATGCTTCCTGGCCACTGCCTTTTTTCTTCTCCTTTAGTAATAAAAGGTTAATAAAATATATGAATACTTTAACTGCCTACTAGTGCAACCAACCAATTAAAGGTTATTCTAATCTACATGACTGGAAGCCGCTTGAATTGAGAAAGCTAGTACCTGCTGGATCAGATTAATAAAATGGAAAGTCTTGGATGTGAAAATCATGTGTAAATGTAGTCCCTGCAGTTCACTGAGGCATCAGTTCTTGCAGCCAGACAGGCATATACTTCACTGTGTATTTTCAGAGTCTGCTTCTGTGTCCGTATCAATCAATAGTAAGCCTTGCTCTCAACTTCAGTGCAACGGAGGCTGTTGTCAGGCAATGATTTTGCAAGATAGGACTGAGATATTGGAATAGTTCCATGGAATTATCGGATTCTTTCTTTCTAAAACAGTCTTAAACTCATATAAGTAGTAAGGAATTTTGACGTGAAAATATGTGCTCTCACATTGCTTCTTAAAAACGTCGTATCTTGCCAAATCTCCTATGAAGTCAAAACAGTGCACCAAATGACAGCAGGAAGGACTGTGCAGTGCTTGGAGATCTAATCCTGCATGCTCACAGTGCTGACTATGCTCTTGCTTTTCGAGAAAATGGAGAAAGAGAAGATTTGGGTGGAAAATAACACAGTTTTCATCACAACCTTAGAAGGATATTGGCAGTTTTGTAGCAGAATTATTGGAGAATTCTGAGACCCTTCAAAAATAAGACAGGAAACTTAATAAGTCTTCATTTTGGAGATGTCACAAAAAAAGGACAACCAAAAGGAATATTTTAACAATTTTTACTGGACTTGCATTTCCAGCCTTTTTAAATTAATTTAAGAGCCACAAATGAAGACACATTTATAAATAACATAATGCAGTTGGAGATAATGCAAATGTCTTTATAAATAACGCAGGATAGCTTAAATCATTATTTTTAATGCCTCTATTTTTTTCTCCTATATGAACAAGTCTGTATTGGTCTGCATTAATTAAATTTAAGTAGGATTTCTAAGACCAGATCATCATTACTTTGGTGGCCCTGATTTAAATCTGCAGTAAAACATTTCTCCATTTAGTTTGGTGCTTTTGTGTCATATTTCATACAGTAGTTGTCTCTTAATTAAATCCATGATGGCCCACCAACACAGACTATTAAAATAACTATACTTTGCACTTGACATATTTATGAGACAGATTCATAAGAGTATAGACTGGTACTTGAACTACTCACTGAGAAATGCTAATAAGATTATGATGAAGGTAAGATTAGAACATTTGTTTCCTTTTCTCTTCTCTCTTCTTTTTAGAAATTTATTTTTATAACTGCAGTTCAGTACTTCTATTTCAGGCTCTTTGATGTTGTTGTCTATACCAACAGTTCTTTCTGTGTGGATTTATTATGGCAATGAAGAGTGGGAAACTGCTAATTTATATCACACCAGTAAAGTGCATAAGTATTGTGTTCCTTGAAATATGAATGTTTGCGGATGTCTGTAAAACCTTCACATGGGATTGACAAATTCAAGATAATGTATATTAAGGGATTAGTCTACCTTTGAGATTGGGTAAAATATGTAAAATATGGGTTGTCCACATTGTATTCCCTTCATTGCCTTGCTCCTTGAGCAGCCCTGGTGGTGCAGGTCTGGTTGAATCCTTTGCTGTGTGAGGGAGAAGGCAGCACCTTTGTGCCTGTCATCATTTCCTGCATGTTCTTGTGCCAGGCAAGACGTGGCTTTGCCCATGTCCCAGCTGTAGCACAACATACTGGCATGTCATGGGCTGTGCAGTTTCCTCCATGCGGTTTGGCCACCACGACAATGTCTGAAATTGCATGGACATATGCCTTCAGTGGCTAAGAAAAACAAAAGGAAGCAAATCTACAAGTCATATGATTTGAAGGGTTGCTTGACATACCTGTTAAGATTTGATCATTTGTGTGTACAGATATCTTGTAATGACCTTCTTAGCATCATTTATTGACAGAGTTGCTAATATCATTTGTTTGATAATTTTTATAATAATTTGGATATGGAGGGTTCAAGGAACGCCATATTTGAGGAAAAGAGCTGCTAGAAGTGAAAAATCTGCTAACTGAATGATGTTAAAGTAGCAAGGATTTCTCAGGACAAAGACATTCACCTCTTGAGACCTTTTCCCTCTTTCCCCTTTTCCCCAGTCACGTCACATCCTTTCATGTAAGGGTTCCCATACATCACTGAATTGGGGGTCCCAGTGTAAGCACATATGTAAAGGTCTCTAAATACATGCAGTTTGAAGCTTATTTATGTTACTGGTGTGGTTTTTAGAAACCCAGATCTACATGATGTTCACTTTTTTTTTTTAATGATAATGTATCACTGTGCTTCATACTGGTATTTCCTGTGAATCTGACAAAAACATCAAATGCTGGGATTTTATTTACAAATAAATACAATCTTAAAAAGTGGGAATAATAAAGATATATTTAATATTTCATCCTCTACAGAAATAAACCAGCTACAGTTCAGGGAGCTTCACTAAACACATTAAATCTAATAAAATCGCCTACACGTACTCCTGACACTAGTAGTAATTAAAATAACTTGTTTCAGAAAACTGGTCCTATACATGAATACTTATTGGCAATTATTTCTAAGTTCTTCAAACCAAAGATAACGTAATTTGATTCACACACAATGTTCTTGTAAACGTGGTTCATACTGGGTTTTATATGCAGCTTAGGACTGTTAATTGCCATTTTGAGCCCCACAGTAAAATGAAGTTCAATGTGTCGCTTTTTCTGAAGTATCAAGAAATGCTTGAGAAATGCTTGTCTTGGTCTAATCAACTGTGAATAGTTTATTTCAGAGTCCTACTTTTCAGCATAAGTGGATATGACTTTTCTCAGAGCTTCTAAAGTCTGAGATATTCATTTAATTAAGGAAATCTGTAACAAACTGTGAAGTATAGATACCACAGACTTTTTTGTTGTGTAAAATTGGCGTATTTTCATTGTGAATGTGATTGTGCTTGTTTGTACTGACAGGTAGCCTCTGCTAAACAAATCCATCTTTTTTTCTACTTGTATGGGTCAATATGAATAGTGTATAAACTGTTTTCTGAATTGCCTCTCTCCTAGTGGTCCCACCACCCAGCTTCCTGGATTCACGCAAGCTGTAGCTTTCAGGCACTTCTCATTTCTGGAAGGGTTACAAGTACCTAAGTGCTCTTCCAGGCTTCAGAGAGAAGGAAGATGCAATAGAGGTGTGACAGAGGGGAATGCGGATAAGACACTGGCTTTTTTAGTCACATTTAACCTGAAACGGGTCATCACAGTAGAAGATTAAAACAGTGCCACGAGATTATGGCCAGCATCTGCAAGCCACAGAGTTACTGAAAGGGGTGCAAAGAGGTGAGCTGAGGATGCTGAGTGGAAGCCCAGTCTGTATTTCCCAGCCCAAAGTTGTTCTAGTTTCTCTGAGAAACCAACATCATCAGAAGTAAGTAGCTGGTATCATAAAGGGCTCCTACATTGTATATCCTCTTATTTTTTTAAAAAGACCCTATATTTATTTGTGAGTAAGTATTTAGAAGTTTCTCCCATTATTATGTGACACAAGGAACATTTTTATTGGAAACAAAGAGACATGCTGTGGGGATTGACACCTGCTTATTTTTCTCCTTATGCTCAGACAAACTCTTCAGCCTCAGAGAAAAGGTCCTTAACCCTGTTCTAAAATACCGTCCAGTGTCTGGTGCTCGTGGCATGTAATATGAAAATCACCTAAACTGTCCTTGGAAGGAAGTTTGTTTCCATTAGATGATTAAAATGCTTTATTGTTGCCTACAGCACCATTGCTTTATATATATTGTTTTACACAGAGCAGATGTGCCCCCTCTTCCACTGTTTGTCTGGTTTTTGATAAATACAAAAGTGAAATGACTACCTGCGCAGATCCACTCTGTGAAGTTTTGGAGAGGGAAAGGAGGGGAAGGTGAGGGGCTTGGCAATGGGGCTGGGGTAGTAGCCATGGGGGGAGAAGCCGCACGGTGGCAGCGCTTGGGCACAGGGGTTGTTGTATAACGGCAGGGAGACAGCACTGCAGAGAGTAGGAGGAAAAGCACACAAACCTGCAAGCAGCAAATGCCCAAAATCTGGAACTATCTGCCTGCCAATAATGTATAAACTCTGCTCTGACAATAGCAAGAGTGGGTTTTGGCATTTTTTTTAGACTGACAACTCTAAAGTTTCAGTTAGAATATGGAAATTGAGCTGATCGTAAAATGCTAGACAAGGTTGCATCAGGATAAAATCTTACCTATCTTGCTATTACAAAGAAAATTGAAAAAGTCCAAGTGTTCAAGATGAATCTGATGTTTGTTTGTTTTCTTGTTCCACCGATGTTGGATAGGGAAGTTGAAATCTCAGTACAAATACTACTTCCAAACGCAGGGGTCATTTCAAGCAGTAGTTTTGATACAAGTACCTTTCCATCTCCCCCCAGCATAGGTTTTTTTCTAAGGCATGTTGACATCTAATAATAATAAGGTCTTTCATTACAGCATCACAAGTTATTGGGCGTGTGACCTTATGTTCAATAAATATTTATTTGATAATCACAGGTTAATTAATTCCCATTGTTACTCTTGATTTTGTATATGCTTATACTATACAATTACAGCAAAACACCAGAAAGCATGAGTAAATGTTACTTGTACAAAATGTTTCTATTACCCTTTACTTTTAAAAACATTAATAGATTATTAGGAGATATAAACATAGGAGACCATGGATCATATTTGCATGTTAATGAAATCCATGAATTATACATTATTTGCTATGGAGAGTACTAGAAGCGATATTCCTTCTTTCTAATAGCTATAAAAGCTGCTGGTTTCCTGGAGCACACATCACATCCCCTCTGCAATACCTTCTAATAGAAATAAAGAAATCCAGCTCTTCAAAGCAATCTCTCACTAAATGAAATAGATTTGTTTGTGTTGCTTTGCAACACACAAGTGTGACAGTTCATTTTAAACAAAATAGTTTTAATAATGTCATTACTAATATCTATTTGGTCATCTCTCTGAAAGATGGTGTTTTAATAGGAATGTTTCATTTTAATAAATGGCAGAAGAGGCAAGCTGCCCTGAGTCAGCAGGAAGTGGATATACACCAGAGAACAGGCTGATTGTGTTAGATTCATCCAGAACATTGAACAGCACACAGACAGTCTAAGAAAAAGCAACTGGCTTTATTCAAATGATTAGTCTTACTGCTACGCTGTAGCACAGATTCACACATTCTTCTATTATTCCCTGACCTTGTGCCAAAAACTCCCACTTGAAGTAATAATTAGAATTAGTGTTTCCAGTGCATGCTTCCATCTTCCTAACAAACAGTAATGAAATGTGGCTTTTACAAAATATGCAGTTAATTAAACTTTTTTTGAACATTGTTTGATTAATACAGTTCCCCTGTGTTAGCCCCTCATTATGCCCAAATATCTCTACCTAATATTGGTGAATTGGAAGAAAAACACTACCAATAACATGATTGACATTGCAGAAATTTGCACTTTAAAATTGCTTGTGTTGGGTTTTTTTCCTCCATGTTTTATCTCAGTCTTGGAATACAGAGGAAAGATGGCCGTTATTTGTAAACCTGTTTTTTTTTTAAAATCAAGGTCAGTATGTGTATTATATAACTACTCCACGAATACCCTCAGCATGAATATGAAGCAGACATATATCAAGTGCTACAAGGTAATAAGTGGATTTCTAGGCAAGCTTTTTGAAAAGGTGGCTCAGCACTGTATTGCTTAATAACACTATGCAAATAGAAATTCTGATTTCATTTTTTTCAATATTATTTCATGCTTTTTTACTGTCTGCCTTAATTATCCCAATGCTGAACAAGTATAGTCTTTTGATTGATGAGAGTTCCACCCCTTTACCCACACCCCTGCAGATATGAGGCTCCACAGTTTAGTACCATAAATCACTGTGATTGTATAACTTAACTACTGTATGATCAGAGATCACATACAATGTTAGCCTGAATATGCATTCATCCTTCGTTATGAATGTTTTAGGGCTAAATTTATTCTGGCTGTTTGGAAAAATATAAGTTTCTTCACATAGGAAAGCAATGCATTTTAAATAAGCAATTCTTTCAACAACTGGAAATAATCACAAAAATCTTCTATTTGTAATCTTCGTTAATGTGAGTTATTTCATCACTTTAGGAGAAATCTTTTCAGACAAAAACAACAATTAAACCCCTCCCCCTCCAGGCTCTGACAGCGAAGAATCTTTGGATCAGCCATTTTAGTAATTAACCACAATTCCTCTGATTTGTGAATTTCCAGATGATGAGGCAGGAAGCAAGTTATATCTTGGAGAAATTGCCCTCTGGAGAGAGGAAAAACTATTGCGAGGTTGACAGCGCAACCTTGTACCGGCACAGTTTCCCTTCCCTAGTGGTTCAAGGAGTTCCAAGCACCCTCCTGTAAATCATCAGCTCACATCTATTTATTATCTTCCAGCCCAGTGCACAACACTATCTGTTACACACGGATACCGGCAATATTACAAGGTGGACTCAAGGGATAAGAGACAGCAAACTCTGCACACCTCCTACGCCTGAGTCACACCCGCTTCTGTTCATAAAGCACATACTACTGTCAGAAATGAAACAATATGAACTATTATGTTTCAAAGTTGGGATTTTTTAGTGTTTCTCCAGAACGCTTGATCTTATCTGCTGATATCTTTGTGTTATTATATGGAGGCAACATTTATCTGCATAGCAATGGACAAAATGCCTATGAAAATGCTGCTATTCATTCACTGATTATTGTTATATTTGGAGTAGGCACCAGCTACACTCTGCAATGCTTGTCCTGAAATATCAATAAATAAATCATAAAAGCCAATGCTTCAAATATTGAAAAATTCACACTTCAAACTGTGTTTTGAACTATCCTGAGAGCAATGTCTCAGATTGTCCTTTTGCTTTATATGAACAGAGGAAATTCAAAGTAGGAGGAACTCCCTCCTGGGATTTGGTATAGGGAGTGCCATCAGCCTTCCTGTCTCTGCTGTGCCAGAGAAGCCTCTCCTGGGATGTACCATGAGGAGCAGACAGTGTATCTGGGGAGTTAATGTGGCTTCAGATGAAATTACCTCCTGCAGAATCCATCTCGCCTGATGGTTGTGTGAATGCAAAGGAGCTAGGCAGTGGTGAGGGGCAAGCCCCAGCAGGGCAGGTGAAGGCTTGGAGAAAAGTTGAAGCCCTTCCCTATGGCTCTGGTGAAGTTCCTTGCACTATAGACTTCTGTTGTTGATGAAAACAGGACATCACAACTCTTCTTCTCCTCCTGTCTGGGACCCAAATTAGGTAAAAACAAACTTGTTGAAGTCCCCATCCTGTTGCCCACTTCCAGTGCTCACTCTTGGCAGATGCCCAAATGTGAATGACAACGTTGGAAGGAGAAATGAGGGCAAATGCCCTTCTGAAAGGTACACTCTAGTTCAAGCACAGGTTTTTCGGCTGATGCCCAAGTTGCAGAATTAATTTCCATGGTTTGTGTTGTGCAGGCGGCCACTAGGCAATTCAAATTCTTCCTTTTCTTTTGCTTTAAAAGTATTGAAATTAGACAAAAGCTTAAATTAAGAATGGCATTTTGTAGTCTTAATTGTGAATGCAAGGCTAGACTAGCACTGGAAGCCACTCAGGTACATCTACTCAAAGGCCAGAAGAAAAAGCACTGCAGGTATTTACTGCTTTATCTGATTAGAAAACAGCCTGGCACAGATGTGATTTCTGCTCCATATATCAAGCTATGGCAAGCTTTTGCTGCTTCATTATGAAAGCATCTGAAGTAAAATAGGTTTTGGAACATAAAAAATGACAAATTTGGAAAAATATCTATATGCCAGATGGGTGTAGGAAGAATCCTTGTGACAAATATATTATTAAGGGAATATGCATAAGGAAAGAAACTGTGCCCAGATCTTCCAAGGATGGACAGGCAGGAGGGTAGCGTCTCACTGTGTCTAATGTATTCTCATCTAGTCTAGATCTAATTAATTATGTTGCATTGCTGACATAAAATCTAGGCACCACACACAATAACAGCAAGCTGCACCGGAGCTTCAGCAGGACCTGATGACTGCTCTGCCCTCCCTGCTTTTGTCTGCTCTCCTCAGGGGCTGCAGGTCAGAGTGACGACATTGCCGCTGAGGAAAGGCTAATGCAAGCAGACGAGGCTTTTGCTGCACATCACGGGCAGCACAGCATGAGCTCATCCTCATCTCCCCCATTACCACGCTGTGTTGGCCTCCTCCAAGGCTGCTGCTCAGAGGGGCTTTATTGCAGACCATCAGTGCTCCCGCACAGCTTCCCCTCATGCCTCCTGAAGAAATGGGAGCACTTCAGTCATTGCTGACTTCACGATACTTTTGGAGCTGAGATCAACACTCCGGTGACAGGTCCTGGGCTGACCGGGCAGCTCAATGCACAGTTCCCGGCGGTTGGCTTTCCAGTGTTTGTAGGTTGCCCGCCCTGGCGCCCTGGCTCAGGACACATGAGGCTGTGTGTGACAATGCAGCAGCACGCAAGGTTGGGGGGGGCAGCGGGGCAGGACTTGGTGCGAAGAAAAGAGGCTGAACTCTGATGCCAGGAGGCTGCTGGACGGGCAGTGGGGCTGGGGGTAGGCAGCAGCTCTGGGATGCAGGGGGACCCTGGAAACTCCAGCTCCACAGTGTGGGGCCAGCAGGGCCCCTCAGCCCAGGCTGGTGAGGGGCTGGTGGGGGCAGGTGACCTGCTGTAGACCCTCAAGGCAAGGTCACCGCCTTTTCCTTGGAAACAGGTAAGTCAGTATTTCAGCTTTAGAGTAAAAAAACAAAAGAACATGCATACTCTGGTTAGTCCTGCATCGGGGTGGCAGACCAGATCTGATATGGTCTTAATGGCAGTGGGAGGAGCTGCATGCAGATATTACACATTGTTGAAAGAGGTCTCAGCCTTTGATTCTTCCCAAAGATGGGATATAGCTGGTTTGGATTCAGGGTGCAAATGATCTAGCCATGATTAATGTGCTCAGAAGTGAAATAGAAATGGAGGCAGGGAGGATGGTACGGCAATCTTATCATTTGGCTTCACATAATTTGATTTCGCTGATGCCCCATACACTATCTGATTGCTCTTTTCCTATTTAAACACAGCCAAAGCAGGAGGCTTTTGCTCACAGGCTTCTAGTACTATTTTATTTGGCAGTTATGGAATAAAAGAATTTTAGTACTGCCTTAGAGTTTCTCCTGACATCTATCACAACCAATCCAGCTCATATGTGGGTGAACTGTGTTTTGATCCAATTATAAAATTCTATTGGAGTCTTGTTACATTCTTATCCCATGTGCATGTTGAAAAATTCAAGAGCAAAGGAAAATTCTACAGAATGTTTCTCATTTACTGTAGGCTTTGAGACACAAAACTGCATCACACAGTCATTTGTGGAGGCTAATAGCAAACTAGAAAAACAACATATTCTTCAGAAAAAAACCCCACCCTCTTAATCAGCAGCAAGATGATTTAGAGGGGGAATAGTATAATCTGTGTTGTAGATATTATTGTAGATAGTCCTTGGGGACACAGCCTTATTTTCGTTAATTGTAGCAACAAGAACTTTGTGGATTTTCATCAGAGCAGTTATGATGACAAAGGATCTGCCAATTTGAAGACATTTCTGAGGATGCATAAAAATGACAAGTTTGAAAAGAACCCAGACACAAAATGACCACAGCAAAATGAAGACAGCTAATATTCCAACGGATTGTAATGACTATAATATTTAAAAACAGAGATATTTTACACACTCGTAGTATCTCTATAGCAAAAACGCATTATTAAACCAACAGCTTATGCGCTATTTGATTACTATGATGCAGAAGTTGGTCTAGGATATTTCTGGCTCAACACTTCCACTGTCTTCAGGCTCCAAAACATAATAGAGGGAATTAGGTGTCTCCCTTGCTCATCTGCTATAGAAAGCCATGCAGAGGTGTAGCTTCACAGAGTGCTGCTCACAGGAGAGGAAATACAGTTACTCTAAAGCTTTGTAGTTCCATCCTGGTGGAGTCTCCCACACATCCACAGTCAGAATCCCTGTCCTAAAGCTGTGTGACAAGGGAGATGCCAGGACCAATCCAGTAGCCTTGGAAGTCCTGCAGCCAAACCACAGTGACAATGCCAGGGCCAAGCCTGGAGCTCAGACTTCATCTGGGAGCAGTTTAGCCACTTGGAAAAGCCAACAACTCTTTCAGTTTCCCAAATAGTGTTTATAATTCATCCCTCTCAGGTTGACAGTGATCCAACCTGCTGCAAAAAATGTCACACCAGCTACCCCTGAGAGAGTAGCTGCTGTGTGGGCACTGTTGTGATGGACCTCTCTGTCTTGCCTAGCTCCGGTAAGCCCTCCATGTGAGCATGAAGCCACTGTGCTCCAAGGCAGCAGCAAACCAGTGCTGGTGTTGGCTGGGGCACCACTCAGCTGTCTCAGCCTCCCCGCACTGGTGTGGTGAAAGATGCAGGGAGAAGCTGGAAGTGGATTGCCCAGAAGAGGAGACCAAGGCTGAGCTACTTGCAAGGGTGAGAAGAGGGCAGTGTGCATGTGAGCTCACAAAAGATGTTAGATTATTTCCAAGGCTGCCTGGTCTTGATTACATCAGTTTTGCCTGCCTGTGATTCCACTAGCTTAATAGTTAGTCCTACTTATTTCCTACTGTACAGACAGGTTGTTGGTCTCCAGCTCTAGAATGGTGTCTGTATTTCTGCGCCCCGTGGGAGGCTGACAAACGTGCCACCTCTCCCTGTGACTTCCCCCGGTCACTCTGAGCCCCATCATTAAGCTCTGCCTCAGAAATCTGTTTAGTCACAGAAGCAGATTGCTTCCACAAAGCGCAGAAATGTAATTTGCCAGTACTTACACAACAATATTAAATACTAGCATGTAGCTCTTTCACCTTTTTAGTTCTTAATAGCAAAAAATACTTGGTGTGAAATCCTGCCTCTACAAGGGTTGATGATAAAATCTGCATCCACGACAGAGCAGCTTCTGCCCTTCCTATGGTGAGTGGTTTTATTGGGTTTGCATTTAAAGCTGTTTCAATACATCAGTGCTTTCATTGCCAGTCCAGAACACTTGCACACTTGCAAAGCTGTGGAGAGCTCATCTCCACGCTTCTGTGTCCCAGACTCATCCCATGCAGATGGACAGCTAGGGTTTAGTGACAGCCCTTGCTGGGGTTTGTTCTCCTGTGGAAATGGATGGCTGTTGCAGCTCCGAGGCAGAACATACTCCAAGTGCATCCGTAAGCCACCACGCCTCACCCCAGGCTCCAGCCCACTGTAGTTAATCATTAAATAATTCCCCTGGTGATGTTATCCAGTGCTGATAAATTACAGATTTCATTGTTTTGCCTGGAGCAGCTTTAGATTGTGTTAATTTCATTGAAGATTGACATTGGCTTTTATTTCCTTTTGCTACTGTTTTGTCCTGTAAAGGAGAAAAACATTACAGACTTCAGATTGCTCACATAATTGGTGCAATAGATTTTATTCTCATATTTTGAGAAAATTGTAATCAGAGCCTTTGAAATACCAAGAACTTTTAGATCAATAAAGTACTAACAATAGTGTATTCAAAGAAGAATATTATCACAAATCCAATAGCTTTTAAAACAACCTTATTGTTGACGTTGTTTGTTTTTCATGTGATCTCAGAATGATTTCTAATTTTATACAGCAGTGAATTTATTCCACCTACAACACATGTTTCTGACACAGGGTTTTCTCAAAAACTGGAGATAAAATACATTATACATCTTCCTGATGAGCCAAACTATCACCGGTCTGATTCTCTCTTTTGGCAATGGAAAAAATATCCCCAGGTAGTCCTATTCTGCTCACACTGAAGAAACGGCAGTTTCAAGTTAGTGGGATTTTGATCAGACCTTTTATGCCAAATTCCACTATTAGAACAATGAACATAACAGTTCAATGTGTATTCGATAAAGCATATGGAAAATTTCAGAGCTGTTATTTACAGCTACAAAACTGATATTAAATATTTTATGTACCAGCAACAATGTGATGCAGTACAATAGCCTGTTGTGGTAAATAAGAGGAGGTTTTCATCATGCACTATTGTAGCTCCCCAAGCAGAATGCTGAGTTCAACGAGAAAATATTGAATAAAACTTCAAATCCCATCTGAGGCTCCATATCACAGTTGGTATATTTAATAGAGGCCTATCTCAATAATTTCACTAGGGTACCTGGGTTTTTAGTGTTGTGTTTTGGTTTTTTTTTTTCCTTTTAGGCATGCAGTATGATGCAGTCTAAACCCTAACTTTACTGTAAACGTACAGGGAAATTAAATGAAACAATAAATCAGGCATCAGGTACCCTAAGGCACTGATGGGTGTTAATGGCCCTGATGCGACTCACCTGAGACCCATGGGCCAGGAGAACTATGTAAGCTCATTCCTAGGCTTTTGCTCTCTTTTATGAGCAGTGCTTTAGGTGTGCTGATATCTAGCTCCTTGTCCATAGACCCTGCCGATCCAGACTTGAGCTTGTGTATGGACCTCCTGGCTTAGTGGCAGAACTGTCCTGTCACTATGGATCTGTCTGGCAATCTCTGGAAAGTCTTTGATCCTGACTCCAGGCTGTGGATTGATCACTAAGCTTGGCTTCAGAACTGTTTCATCACCATGATCTTGCCTGATGTTGAGGACTCTTGGTTGAAGCTGCCCTGTTCTCCTTGGCAGGTACTGTAAGACTGGCCCTAATACTTTCCTCAGCTCCTGCCTCACTGTCCTGCTGGAAGAATAGGTGGATTAGTCAAGATAAATAAATCTTGTAATAGAGCTTACTTAACCTTGAGGAACCTGCTATGCCTCATGTTTTATCTCCTATTTTATATTAGAAGGCTGAACTTTCTTAGGAGAATAAAAAAGCAGCTAGATTTAATAGCTCAAGGAAATTTCTGTGTCCAAGTCAGTTCATGTGAACATGAGCTAGTTTTCAATATCTAGTTTTCAAAACTTTTTGAGCCCCAGAAACATGGGGAGGGGAGCTGCAGTTCCCGTAGAGAAGCAGCTGGCTGAAGCTTGAGCTGATGCAGAGCTGCTGCTGACCTCATGCTCTCCATGGGTATCCAGTGTGGCCAAGGTGTTTCTGTGGTAACTGGTGCCAATCTGCTTGCTCACCTGGTTGACCTGTCTACTTAATGTGCAAACCCAAGTTATTGTTCAGGAAATTTCATAAATGAAAACATGAGCTTCCTGGTGTCCATGTTGCCTGCGCATGTCATGGTAAAAGAGATAGGGAGGTGGTGGCTGAGGGCTGAAAAGAAGCTGGGTGGCTTGTCAAAGTTTGCTCTCTTTAGGACAGCATGTTAGGCAATGAGTTAGTCCAAATCCCATAATGTGTTTCAAGAGACCAGCTGCAGTGATTTGTAGCAGAGTGGATCAGGTTCAAGTTCCCTTAGATACATCTCCTCGATAAATACCCAGCTCTTGAGAAACCTCTGGCACTATTTCAGACATTAAGCAGAACCACTTAAATGTGTAGGCCATTTAAAGAACTGGAAGAAAAAGCACCTTATGTTGAGTTCCTCCACTTTTTGGAAGAAATATGGACAACAGTGTCATCTAACTGTTTGTCCTGTACTTTAAAGTATCTCCTTTTGCCCAACTTCATACTGGTCTTGATCTAGTCTTCAAAAGAAGACAGAGGAAAACTAACTGTTGATTTCAAGGATCACACTCAGTTAAACTACTGCTGTGGTAGTCTTTCCAAATTTCCTCCAAAAGGTTTTGGTTTCTCAGAAACTGAAAAAAATCTCTAATTTTTGCCAGATTCTGATAGGGTGAGTTTGAGGGAAAGACAAGTGTTTACCCGTTTGGGACAGGTACAGTGTCCTCCTACAGGGTATCTACAAGTGAATTTGGATGTGTTTATAAATACAGTGTTAGTGTGAAGGGAATAGGAAAATATGGGCCTTATCCCACAAAGTTCTAGCCTGGAGCACCTGCCAAATCAGACGTAGCATGGGGTTAACTGGTACAATATCTAAATGCTTTTTGTTTCCAACTGCTGTACATGTATTAGCCTAGTAGATTAAAAGAAGCCTGTGGGTCCTTCCAAATACTTGGGGTAACGTATCCTCATTTTAAAAGTACTGTTGAATATATTGAATAAGGGAAAGAAAGGCATGAAAATAAGACTTTGGAAGCAAGGCAAAAAGTCACAGTGTTCATTTCATGATACATCTGGGATCTTACCACCTGGGTAGGCTTGAGAAGCAGATCTTCCAAATAAAAATAGCAAGATAATAAAACACTAATAGTAAAAAGCAGTGGTGAGGTACTTCAAAAATCTACATTTTACAGAAGTGTAATCATGATTTAAAAATACAAAAACACTGTGACTCAAAAGAGGGAGAGCGTGGGTGGTTGCTGGGGATGAGTCAAAAGAGAAGAAATTTCAATTCCAGAAAGCAAATGCAAAAGATGAAGCTCTAAGTAGAGCCTGCAAAGAAGCAGACCAAATTTATGCATTTGTTCTGCATCCAGAGTTCACCTCCATGCTATGCAGAAGTCATTGATTAACTGACATTAGATTGAAATGGGGCAATTAGACAGAGTAAAATGTCTACAGCATAAATTATACAAGAAAAGTGTCTGAAGAGAGCATCCCCTTTGTCTTTAAGACTTGCCAGCTGTTCCTTTCCTGCCTTGCGATTTTTACCTTTCCAGATAAGCATATTCCTGTTCCCTAAATCAATCTGACACAACAGAGTTAACTGTACATCACAGGGTACAGCTGTATGTCCAGATACATTTTTAATAGGTCAGCCAGTCCAGTGGCAAAATAGCGGTGAATCATGTTAGCAGATGAGGAGGCTGGAGGGCAAATGATGCTGTGGAGGCACCTACAGTAGGCATTGCTGCATACTTCCTTGGCCCTGATTTCTTGGAACAGTTTGTCACGTGTTTAAACTGAAGCATGTGCCTAGGTCCCCTTTATAGTCAGAGGACTCAGCTGCTCAGCCTTATGCCGTATTGAAAGATAATCATAGGACTTAGAAATCCTGCTGTTTTCCAGTGTATATAAGAAAGGTAAATCACTGAGTCCTTGAAAAAAGAAAGCCTGGGCAGTTCTGCAACTATGCTGGCTCACTGCTCTTTGCTTGTAACAGTGTAAGACTTGTTTTATGCTTTTTTTTTTTTTCACAATAGGAACAGTGAAAACGGGTTATTTTAGAAACAAATTGCTTTAAGACTTCTCTTGTCTTGTAGCTGTGGCTAGCATAGTGTAATCAGAAAACATCTTGGTATTGAATTAAGGTTAGCTTGTTTGTAAAGCAAACCTACTCTTTGCCATGGTTTTGAGGTTATGTGAGTCTCCCTGCCAGTAGCGTGATTTTGCTGCCTAATCAGCTGTGGGGTATTTATGGGTCCATCTTAAGCTGTACTCATCTATAAAAGTGTAGAGTTGTTGGAGTTGCACACAAGCTGCCATTTTCAGCTGCAGCTTTTACAGCCTATAGCCATTTACCAAGTTCAGACTTGACTGAATATGGATAGTCACAGCTATGTCAGCATGAAAAGACCAGGTATAAAACCCAGGGCTGTAGTTATATTTTTTCATATCAGCACCGAGCAGGCTTTAGGATTAGGGTTTTTGCTCTGGCTTATCTTGTGGCAGTGTTTGATTTGTTCTCTGGGTTGTAACTTGCTCCCCCTAAGACCGCTCTGAGCTCCTCAGCAGTGGGAAAGGCCTGCCCTGAATACATGGGGTCTCAGAGACAGGCAACATCAGCAGTGAAGTGTGCACTGAGAGCATCTGATGACCTAGAACAGATCTGGGTTTTGCCTAGAATAAGGAAAGTAAATCTTAGTATCCAGATGTTGGAACACCAGGAGAAAAGATCCAATACTGTGCACTGGGCTGTTGGAAGCAAACTGGGCATTAGACTTTTTCTGATCTTCCCTTTGCTCATGCTAGACAGGAGCTCTTCCACTGTAGAATAACATACATAGGGTGACCAAGTGAGATGGAGAACTTACCTTTCGTANGGGGTGGGAGGGGGAATGTGTATTTAGAATAGTTATTTGTCCCTGCAGAGTGCTTCAGCAAGAGGTCGGTCTTCTCTCCTTGTATTATATGCAAAATTGGACAGTGAATGGTCTTGAACTGGTGGTAGCTGTTGGATGACCTCTTCGGTTTTGCATTTAATATCCAACATGTTGTCCATGTAGTTAAGCTGGTATTTTTATCCATTCTTTTTCAGTACATCCTGTAAAAAGACAGGCTTGTTATTTCTGTGTAGTTCTAGCATGGCACTGGCTGAGCCACCCAAATCTGATGGCATCTCCCCTCTCACCTGCAGCTGTCAGTACCTGGCTCCAATTATATTGGCAGGACCCCCTCAAGCATAGGAGTTCCACAAAGATCAGGGGTTTAAGTCTAAGTTTAATGCACAGCACTATTAAGCCCAGCAAAGCAAAAGGAAAATAGGTGAACAGTTAGCTAAATGGTGTTTACCTTATTTTTAATGTAATGCTTTATCTGACTTGTCAAGTGCCCACTTTATATTTTACAGATATGCCTCCCAGCTTTCAAAAATGCAGATTTATGATTTTGGGAATATTTTACTTAAGCTGCGAACATTTAACATTTCATAATTGGGTTGGAGGGTTGTACATATCTCACCCAGTCCAATCTGAAGGAAAAGAGAAATGTTTCAATTTTTCATGTATACACCATGAAAATGTGAAGGCTGACGCTAACAATAATATATAAAACACAGGAGAAATGTGAAGCAATCCAGTCTTATAATATATGTGCTTGTTTAGTAATTTCTTGGTGGTAAGGAGCGTTTATACAGCGCTGAAGTTAAAATATCTGAATATCACACAGACAGCACGATGATTTTGTACAGTGAACTCTTTTATAACTCATTTGAAATGAATCTGTCAGTCATCGTTAATGGTCTGTGAAACCCTATCCCAAGCTGGTGCCAAGTCTTTCCCACAGAACAGTTACATCATGATAAGCTCTGCTGTGTTCACAGTAAATCAGGGAGTTTCACAATGAAGTTACATGATAAGCTTTGCCATATTGCACAGTAAATCATTGTGTTGAACAATTACACAATAAGCCTCCTTAGTTTTTTCTTTATGGCAGCCTCTCACAGTAATGGATAAAAGTCAATAGGAATATTTTTCTCCCCCTTCTACCGCCTTCCTCAAATACAATTTATGAACACTTGTTATGGTTGGGGGGAATACCACTGTGTTAGCCTTGTCTGCCTGCATGTGTGAATACGATACAGTTAGCAAAGCTCTGGGGCACAGAGCACAAGAAGCTCACAGAATTCTGAAGGCATCACTGGCACTGACTCAGTGATAGGAGGGGTATTACTAGCTTTCAGTAGAGCTGTGCCAGTTTGCACTAGCTGAGTGTTGGCCTTTTTCTTTGGTCTCCAAGAAGATTCATGCTAGACCTTCGTATTTACACAGTGATTTGTATTTGCTTTGCTCTGTCTTGGTTTTCATAGTCCCATTCAGTTTTTATTAGTCAGCATTTCTATAAGCAGCATTTTCCCTTTTAAACTCTATTTTATTGATTCTTGTGGTTTACAGGACCATTTCTCTCCCTACCAGCTTCTCGTATGTGATTTAACCTGCTGCCCCTACTTGACAGCTCCCACCTCAATCAATTTATTCTTTGCTCCGCCCCAAATCTTCAGGTCTTCAGCTGTCTCCCAGACATCTCCACATTCACGTCCCCTTGCCCTCCAATGCCACAGATGGGGACTCAGCTTTTTGCCTTTCCTGCCATGCAAATGCCCTGTTGCTCTTCCTGCCTGTCTCCAGGACTCAGATTTGTGATACCTTGGTTTCATCTCCTTCTCCCTCCCCATGTCTCACCACTTCTTAGAGACTTGCATAGCCTTAGAGACTTAGAGACAAGTCTCTAAGACTCTTAGTCTTAGAGACTTGTCAAGTGCCTTATACATGCAGTTTGCGTTCTTCCTTGGCAGAGCCTCTCAAACTCCCACTACTACAGCCTTTGTGTGCCACTTCAAAAACACACACCTTCTAATCTTGACAAGATGAAAAAATAATAAAGATTCCTGTTACCATTTCAGTTGGATCCCTTCAGGTGTATAAATTGTTGGAGTCAGATTGTAGGAGATGTCTCTGCCTTTCAGAGAGCAAGGAGTCATGTCTGCATTAATGCTACCTCCATAAAGCACAGTGTACTGAAAAGGACTATCACGTACACCAGAGCTGCAGGAGCCAAATCCCCATTTCCCATCTGCAGCACATCTGAAAAGCTCCAGTAACATCAAGGGATGTAGCCTGGGTCTGTGCTGGCTGAAGTCTGGCCCTGAGTAGGAACTGTGTAATGTAGGCAAGGATAGCTAATGAGATTGGTTTATGTTTCATGGAAACCCACTGCAGATATAGAAAAAGCGTGAGAGAGGATGTCACTGAAAAGAAATGAAAAATCCGGACACAATGCTTTGTTTTCAGAACTACCATCCATATTTGTTTTATTGATAGACATTTTGTTAGAAAAATAAAATATTGTTGCCCATGAGCTTAGACCTGCTGCTGTCTTCCAATTCCCTGAATCATCATGATTGGAAAGGACCTCTGAGATCACCAAGTCCAACCATACACATACCAAAAAACCCTACAATCTCAGCCACTAGAGCATGCCCTGAAGTGCACACCTTCATTTTTCTTAAATACCTCCAGGGATGGCGACTCAACCACCTCCCTGGGCAGGCGATTCCAGTTCCTGGCCACTCTTTTAGTAAAGTAATTCTTCCTAATATCCAGTCTAAACCTCCCCTGCTGCAACTTCAGATTGTTTCCTCTGGTCCTGTCATTATTCACTTGAGAGAAGAGGTCAACACCCACCTCTACAGGTATCTGTAGAGGGCAATGAGGTCTCCCCTCAGCCTCCTCTTCTACAAGCTAAACATGAGCAGTTCCCTCAGCCTCTCCTCATATGACTTGTTCTCTAGATCCCTCACCAGGTTGGTATTTCATCTGGACACGCTTCAACATCCTTCTTGTAGTGAGGGGTCCAGAACCGAACACAGTACTTGAGGTGAGATCTCACCAGTACTGAGTACAGAGGCACAATCACTTCCCTACTCCTGCTGGCCACATTATTGCTGATACAGATCAGGATACTGTTGGCTTTCTTGGCCACCTGGGCAGACTGCTGGCTCATGTTAAGCCAGCTGTTCACCAGCACCCCCAGGTCCTTTTCTGCTGGGCAGCTTTCCAGCCACTCTTCCCCAAGCCTGTAGCACTGTTTGGGATTGTGACTGAAATGCAGGACCTGGCACTTGGCCTTATTGAACCTCATACAATTGGTCTTGGTCCCTTGATCCAACTGTCTAGGTCCCTCTGTAGAGCCTTCCTACCCTCAAGCAGATCACCTAGATACCACCTAGTTTGATGTTGTCTGCAAACTTATTGAGGGTGCACTTAATCCCCTCATCCAGATCGTTGATAAAGATATTAAACAAGACTGGCCCTAAAACTGAGGCCTGAGGGGTGCCACTGGTGGCCAGATGCCATCAAGATTTTGTCCCATTAATCACAACTCTCTGGGCA
>VZRU01001485.1:10827-66541 GCA_013398155.1 Pedionomus torquatus | reverse complement strand
CCTAATATCCAGTCTAAACCTCCCCTGCTGCAACTTCAGATTGTTTCCTCTGGTCCTGTCATTATTCACTTGAGAGAAGAGGTCAACACCCACCTCTACAGGTATCTGTAGAGGGCAATGAGGTCTCCCCTCAGCCTCCTCTTCTACAAGCTAAACATGAGCAGTTCCCTCAGCCTCTCCTCATATGACTTGTTCTCTAGATCCCTCACCAGGTTGGTATTTCATCTGGACACGCTTCAACATCCTTCTTGTAGTGAGGGGTCCAGAACCGAACACAGTACTTGAGGTGAGATCTCACCAGTACTGAGTACAGAGGCACAATCACTTCCCTACTCCTGCTGGCCACATTATTGCTGATACAGATCAGGATACTGTTGGCTTTCTTGGCCACCTGGGCAGACTGCTGGCTCATGTTAAGCCAGCTGTTCACCAGCACCCCCAGGTCCTTTTCTGCTGGGCAGCTTTCCAGCCACTCTTCCCCAAGCCTGTAGCACTGTTTGGGATTGTGACTGAAATGCAGGACCTGGCACTTGGCCTTATTGAACCTCATACAATTGGTCTTGGTCCCTTGATCCAACTGTCTAGGTCCCTCTGTAGAGCCTTCCTACCCTCAAGCAGATCACCTAGATACCACCTAGTTTGATGTTGTCTGCAAACTTATTGAGGGTGCACTTAATCCCCTCATCCAGATCGTTGATAAAGATATTAAACAAGACTGGCCCTAAAACTGAGGCCTGAGGGGTGCCACTGGTGGCCAGATGCCATCAAGATTTTGTCCCATTAATCACAACTCTCTGGGCACGACCATCCAGCCAGTTTTATTACACAGCATAGAGTACACTTGTCAATGCCATGATTTTCCAGCTTCTCCAGGAGAATGCTGTGGGGGGTGGTGTCAAAAGGCCTTACCAAAGTCCAGGTAGACAAAATCCACAGCCTTCCCCCCATCCAGAAATCAGGTCACATGGTCATAGAAAGAGATCAGGTTGATTAAGCAAGATCTCCCTTTCATAAACCCATGCTGGCTGGCCCTGATGCCTTGGCTGCCCTGCACTTGCTACGAGAGCTCACTCGAGATGGTCCTTTCCATGATATTTCCTGGTAGCAAGGTCGAGCTGACAAGCTTGTAGTTCCCCGAATCCCCCTTCCAGGCCTTCTTGTGGATGGGTGTCACATTAGCCACCCTCCAGACATCTGGTACCTCCCCTGTTGACCAGGATTGTTGATAAATGATGGAAAGAGGCTTGGTGAGCTTCCTGAATACTTTTGGGTGAATCCCATCTGGCACCCTACAGGGATTGTTTTATCCTTATCTTCCAGCTCAGGAGGCTGAACACCACGGAGGTAGCTGATCTGACTATTAAAGATGGAGGCAAAGAAGGCATTAAGAACCTCAGCCTTCTCTTTGTCCTTGGTTGCAATGTTTCCCCCCACATCCAATAAGGGATGAAGATTCTCCCTGGATCTGTTTTTTATTGTTGATGTATTTATAAAAAATTTTTGTTGCCCCTTATGTCTGTGGCCAAGTTGAGCTCCAGCCAGCCTTTTGCCTTCCTAATTTTCTCTCTGTATAACCTAACAAGATATCTGCACTCCTCCTGAATTGCCTGTCCCTTCCAAAGGTGGTAAACCCTCTTTTTTTCCTAAGTCCCATCAAAAGCTCCTTGTTCAACGATCCGGCTGTTTTCCCCACCCTTTAATCTTGCAACACATGGGGACAGCCTGCCAGTCTAGAATTGTAGAATGGTTTAGGGTGGAAGGGACCTTAAAGATCATCTAGTTCCGACATTCCTGCCATATCCAGGGATACCTCCTACTAGACCAGGTTACTCAAAGCCCCATTCCACTCGGCCTTGAACACGTCTAGGGATAGGACATCTACAACTTCTCTGGGAAACCTGTTCTAGTGTCTCACCACCCTCACAGTAAATATTTTCTTCCTAATATCTAATCTAAATCTCCCCTCTTTCATTTAAAACCAATACTCCTTGTCCTATCACTACACTGCATGTCAGAGTCCCTCCTAATATTTTCTGCAGGTTCCCTTTAGGTGCTGGAAAGCTGCTCCCTTGAGCTTCTGGAGAAGAGAGCTTTCTCTTCTCCAGGCTGAACAACCCCAACTATCTCTTCATAGGAGAGATACTCCAGCCCTTTGGTAGTTTTTGTGGTCCTCCTCTGGGTCTGCTCCAACAGGTCCATGTCTTTCCTGGGCTGAGGGTTCCAGAGCTGGACACAGTACTTCAGAGTAGACTTGAGGGGTGGAATCATCTCACTTGACTTGCTGGCCATGCAGTTTGTCCTTGTATGAGTCATTACCCTCTAAGTGTATGTCATGGTTTTGGACAGATACATGATATTTGCTAGTGGTAGTCTGTCCTGTGTAGTGGAAAATTCAGGAAGGAGCTCGAGTCTCTGCCATCTAAGGTTTGTTGCAGCTCCTGAGACAGTAAATTTTTCTATTTCTTTTATCTGTTCAAAGTCACATTATTGTCTTCTACAGAAGTTCAGTTGAGGTGGCTGTAAGGTTAGGAAGAGGGAAGAGATGAGAAATATTTTCTAGGCTGCATGCGAGTCAGTACACTTACAGTATGTGTTACTAGTTTAAAAGCCCTCAAGAGGATGTTGTAGGGCTCTGATGTAGTAAATTATGTGCAAAATCAGCACTTGCTGCCTTTATTTAAAATGTCGTAAAGGTGGGATGTCTATACTTTCTGCAGGAGCAGCCTGTGTAGCCTCCAAGAGGTATGTGTAGGTAGTATATTACAACTCTTCCTTGTATGCACTGTTATGTGGCTAAAATACAGATTAAATCCTGATTTGTAGCAAGTGAATACATGCTGTATTATGAGCAGCCTCCAAACATGGCACAACACATATGTGTTCCCATTATGTAGGGGAGATGCCTTTGGGTTGGGAAGAAGGAAACCTGCAGTTTAGGTTTGTGACTGATGTACGTGTAAAACATGATGGAGGGAACCCAGGAGGCTCTTGGAAAGCTGAAAGGGGATTAAGTTGTCAGATCAGCTGTCCAGCCTGTATGTGAATCCTCATGTTGCAAGTGACATGTATGTATTGAAACTAGCTTACAAGTTAGACAAATTTACAAAATTTACAAAAGGGTTTCATACTTGGGAACTGGGCCTTTGAAGCTGTCATTCCTGTCTTATAAAAATCAGGAGGCATGCTGAAATTGCAAACTGCCTTGTCATCCCTGGAATCAAATCTTCAAATGCAGAGGAAATTTTTTTTTTTTTTTTCCTGGAAAAGGTGCGCTCACTGTGCCTTTTCAGATACCATTTCTATTTGTGACAGTAACTTTTTCAAGGAAATGAGCAGAAGATAGAACAGCATGCTGCTTCTGATTGTGCATTCCTTAATATGCTTTAGAAATATACACACTGGCAAGGCTTTTACAGGAAAATGCCTCGTCTTTCATCAAAGAATGACTTATAACAAAAGCCTTGACTTTTGTATAGCTGTGTATTTTGCTAGGCACGGTTCATACTTCTCTAGCAACTCCTAAATGACAACTAGTCCTGAGTAATATCTAGGAAAGCAAATTGCTTTAAATGGTTCATTTAGGTGAATTTAGCAATTTTATTTTGTATATAAACTGAACTACTTTTCTCAGCTCAGCTTTTCCACTTGCCGGAACACAGGTGTTTAGTTGAGTGAGATCATACAGAGGAACATCTTCTGTAAAACACTTTAACAAAATCAAAAATACTTGTTTCACAAGCTGCATTTTTAATTACTCCAGAGACACTGTACCTAGACATCGCCACGAGCAGGTAGAATTAGATTGGCACTAATGGGGAAAGCATCTGATTATCAGGTTTCCTATAAGTTATTGAAGAGGAGCTGCATGTGCTGAAAAGGAACTGAATGAACACTAACTCCAAGATAGCAGCAGAAGCAAAGTTCCCAATATTTTAGCTAAATGTTTTTCCCAAAAGTCCTCTTGTAACTTTGATACTCCTTACATGCTACTTCTAGCACAAATTCTCTTGATGCAGAAGGAAAGCACTAAGTAAACAGCCTGGCCCAAAAACATTCACACCAGCAGACTTTCCAGTGAAATCATAATGTATTTTCAAGCAGTGATTTCTCTTACTTCCTTCTCTTATTACCCTTCTTTGCTCTTCGTTTACCCTGATGGTTGAATTAAACCAGTATACAAGTGCTTTTCTTCTCTGAATGTCCTTTAATTTGACAGCCTCATGGCCTCAGTGGCCTTCTTTGCCAAATATTGCTTTTTCATAGACACAAGTTAATTCCTGTCGTATTGTGCGACAGGGTTGAGCACAGTGAAAGCCAGCTTGCAAACTGCCTCATTTCTTTCTAGCCCCTAAGGAATTCTGAATGTGTCAGTAAGAGCAGATAAAACCATCAGCATGTTCCTTCTGTTTTCTTACTTCTGAACATTTTTCTCAACTATATCCTAAAACATGGGGTATTGTATTTCATTTTATTTTCCCCACTCCTTGCCCCATCCAATTTCTTTCCATCTTCCCCATTTCCCACCCCCGCTATAGGAATGCAATGGCCATGTATCTTCACTTACTCTCCTTGCTGCAATTTGTTTGCATGGCTGGAAGGAAAGTACACTGTCACTCATGAGCCTTTACACCTGCCAAAGCTAATGAGCTAAGTTTGACCCTCATTCTGGCTGGTTATTTAGAACTTCACACTCCTAGCAGATTTCTAATGTCCCAAAGGAGCATCTGAGGTGTTAATACAAATATTTCTATTAACAAAGAATAACGTTTAATATGCTTTTCTCCACATAATATAGATATGATTAAATATATTTATATTGTTCTATTTCATCTCTAAATTCCATTTTTTATTTAATATAGTCCTAAAAGCTTTAATAGCAGAAATAATATAATGGCATTTTTATTGATAGTTGACACCTCAGAAGTTTATTCTGACCAATGAAGGAAATGCAGCAACAGCAGTTTTTAGCAAAGGTGCTTCTACCCACCCTGATCCTGGGGTCCTATCCTTTCTTTTTGGCGTATGTCCTCATGGTGTCTCTGATGGCAGTGAGTTTATCCCTGAGTGATGGCAACGGAGGTGGGTTCTGGATTGAGTCTTAAAACTTATTGTTTTGGTGACACACCTCAAAATGATGACAAATGGGAAAATGAGGTGGGTAATTGCTCTAAAGACATTAGGTGATTAGTGGTCCGTGAACACAATATTTGTGGTCTGATAAGAAGAGGACTTGGAAGACCAGATACATGTTTCCCAAAGCTCTTGTCTGGCTGGGAAGGGGGTGAGGAGAGGCTGGTGGTGCACCCTTGGGACTTTGTCCAGGTCCATCCAGACCAGCAGCAGAGGGGAAGGGGTGCTGCTGGTGTCCCCAGCCAGTGGCCAGGGTGGTGCTTTGCAGAGATGTTTTCACCTTTGAGGACAGCATGTTATTTTATAAGAAATTTGCAGATTAAGGCCTAGACAACACAGAGAGTATTTCAAAAGATCCAGAAACTCTCCAAGCCAGTGTGTTGTATTTATCTCTTAAAGAACCTTGTCATTAGGCTCAAATTAAAAATGAGCTGTCAGTTTCTATTAATAATTAATGCTGAAATGTTAGCACTTTGAAAGACTGTTTCAAGTGCAACACATTCCATTTAATGCTGAACAGTTTTATATTTACAGTAATTCCACCTTTCATCCCTTAATGTCAACCTCTAAATCTTTAATGCTTTAATCACACTTCTTATTTTGATATCCCAAGTGAGCTGCTCTAACCTGTGTCCGCTCCCTTTCGATAAGGTGCACGTTTTATACTGGAAGGTTAGTCAGCAGCACTTGTTAATTATTAAGGAAAACAAAATGCTACTGCTGGAAAATTATGTTTGTTCCCAGCAGTATGTGTTACCTTTAATCTGTACTGACAAGAAGCAAGAGGAATCATAAAATAATCAGAGGAGCCAGGAGGGAGGATTGTTTGTGAAGAACATTACCCAGCAGAAATGTAGACAGCCTTGATTTGATTCCATAAATGAACCTAATTACTGGGTAATGTATTGTTCTATGGAAATAACATATTGGTAAAATATGTGGCTAAAAGAAGGCACCGTGAATTTGGAAGCAGATGACATGCTTTCGAGTTATGCTCCCTATAGCATATTCCTGGACAGCACTAAGTGACTGAAAGCTTTTGTCTTGTGTGTAGAAGACACTAAAAAAATATCACCCAACCTGCAGCATGTATCTGTGAGCTGAGTTTTTTATTGTAACCTTCCCATTGTGAATAGGGGAGAATTCTGCAGAGAATCAGGCCACCTAAATGTGTTGCAGCATTTTCTTTTTAAAATACTTGCTGTTTGTCTCTCTGTATATATCACAGATATATATAATAAACCCTTGGAATTTTAACTGCCCAGCAATTAGTGAATATCCTAGAAACACTAGAAACAGCATGTAAATGGCTTGCAAAGAAAAGAGACATTTTTTGATCTTGTAGTTATAAAACTACTCCAATTAGTTTGGGTTTCCCCTCCTGTTTCAGAATAACTCCTTGAAGTGAGATATAGATAGATAGATAGATAGATAGATAGATAGATAGATAGATAGATAGATAGATAGATAGATAGACAGACAGATAGATGGATAGATATAGCTAATGGCATTTGTAACTAAGTTTATATAACATTAACGAGTTAAAGGGCTATTAAACTATAACCTACCATTTATTTACTGGAATCAGTAGTATGGAGACTCAACCTTGCACCTGGCAGATTCATGTGCTCTGATGTATCACTACCAAATTATATTATGAATTTGTTATCCAGACCCGCATTTTCTGGGATAGATGCCTAAGACCAACCCCATTGTCCCTGTTTCCACCAGTGTTGCTCTTTGGAGAAGGCAGATAGGTGCTTCCCCTGTAACAGACAGCTCAGCCTGCCCTTTTCTCTGCAGAGACTGAAGAAGAGGTATGGTGCTGGGGCAGGACCTACTGTGGCCTCTGGGCCTCCATATTGACAGGCTCCATAAGGCTGTCCTTGGATGGGACCAGGTCTCAATCATGTGTATCTATCAGTGGGGGGATACCCGGCCTGAATTTGAATGCTAACCATTCTCCTTTAATAATGAGTGTTATTTCTTCTATTCCCTCTGCATCCTGAAACATGCACTCATTTTCTTTCATGTTGTTCTTAGGCAAGTTTCTCATAGGCACACTTGAAAAGCTCTCCTTTGGCTTTATTTACATTGATAGCTGAGAGTTCAAACACACCGCACAATGCACAGCAAATAGTGCCTTACTGCATGAATATCCATTTGAAATCAGAGGACTGTTAGACTGAGACACTACAAAAAATCTCTAGTCTGTTTGGCCTGGCTATTCCCACCCAGGCAAAGAGGGATGAGTTGATCGGGTAGTATTTTGCACCCGTCTCACCCAAGTGCCAGTAAGAGCATGATGTGCAAAGTGGTGAAGTATCGAGACTGTATCATGATCAATTCTAGCAGCATTTCCACCTCAGATGTACATATTTAAATGAGACTCAGTGGTAGGAAAAGAAGGTAGGATTTTCTCAGCCTCTGAACTTTTACTTGTATTATCAGCTCTCAGCAATATTATCTGCTTCTTTCATCAGGCTCCCATCGACTGAGGCTTTTTTCTAATTACATGAAGAGTGGATAAAGTCCTATTAAGTTGTCTGTGACTAGAAAAAGAATTACTGCACTGATACTTTCAATCCTCACTGGCTTGAAAAAAAAAAGGCATTCAGAGTTTACTGAACCCCCACCTCACATATCAAAAAAGAAATAGAAAAATTCCTGCTGCTACATTATCATGCAAGCATCCAATCCTGTTCTTCCATACTGTGGAGATACACACAACATGCAGGAAAGTGTTAAAAAAATATTCATAAGATGCCCAACAGGACAAAACAAATGGACATGTGTAGTATATGTACATTGTTCATTACAAATATGATTAGTGTGTATATGTAATAGATGTGTTGTTGAAGCACAGTGGGTTCTTCGAAGTTTACAAGTTTGTTATGAATTGATTTATTCATGAAATGCTTTGTTTCTATGACAACTTTATTGGTTTGCCTGTGGTCTAAATACATATAGGCATGGCAGGAATTCCACAGTACAAAACAAATTACATGCTACCACCTGAATGGCTTGATGCCTTTAGGGAGTGTACAAAAATAGTCCACAATGAGGGCAGAAATCACCATAGACTGTGCCAGTATGAGAAGGCTTGCTTAATAAAGAAAAATGTTTAAAGGTCCTCCATGGCATCCAGCTCTGCAATAAAAAGGGAAGATGGAAATGAAGAAAGGAATCTGGTAGGAAAACATAAAAGGGACCCAAACCCCAATTGCGGAGATAGTAGCGTATTCAAGAAAAAGCCACAGATCAAACACAAGCACTCTCTCCCACAAAAAAAGTAGAGCTTGCAAGAAGCTATTAATATTCATAACAGATCTAGAACTACAAAAGAAATGGAGAGCTATTGTTTAGTGAGAAATTAGTGTGAAAGTATAGGGCATTAGTTGATAAAAGGATAGGGAAGCTTGCTGGGACAATACAGAATGGGATCAGAGAAAAAAGTCAGTTAGTGGATCAAATGACAAAAGGACAATTTCTATAATACAGGAGCAATAATTAAGACAAGAGCTGGGATGATGACAACTGTTATGGAGGTCTGAGACCTAAACAGGAGTATAACACTTTTTAAAGCATGGAAAATGCAAGTTATATAGCAGGGCTTCTATGACTAACCCCTGTGACGTCTCTCTCCAAAACAGTTTTCTAAACTATGGTACAACAGTGGTGCTTTCGTTGCTTCTGTCCTGTGTGATATGAAACTCTTTGGAAAATGATAAACAAGAACATGGGAGTCTGTGAAGCAGGTTCTCCTGCTCCATCACCAAAAGTCTATGTGATTTTCAAAGCCGTAAACATCAGAAGCAGCAGAGAGCCCACTTCCATTACAAAAGCAAGTTTTCTGGCAATGCTTTTACATTTAAACAAAGATCCATAGCATTCTGGACCACTTTTAGAAAACTGCTATGAGAATTTCAAAGGGAGGGAAAGATCACTGAACATCCTCTGCCTAGCCTGAAAGCTAGCGTGGAAATGCCTTAAATTAGAGCAAACCAGGGCAAATGCAAGTCCTTGCATGGTAACCACAGGCTGTCCCATCACTCTTCCTCTGTGAGGGGTGTGAGCGGTGACGGAGGTGACATCTTTCCATGCTCACTTGCTTCAGAGTAGGTTTGTGCCTTGCAATTTGGCTGTTGGGATATTGTTTGTTAAATTGCCACTGATTTCACCTCATATCATGGAACATGCAGAGCTTAGGGTGAGATGGTCAGATTTTGCAGCACTATGAGCTTAAGGCTGCAGTGCAGCCAGACTGCAAAGCTAATGGGATTCAGTCACTAATTTGGCTCAATAATAAGCTCTGGGTGGTGCCTTAGTGAAATAGCTTTCTCATTTATTAACTAGGTAAATGAAAGGTGACCAGACTGACATGAACAGAAACTGCATGAGAGCCAGGGTCCTGAGTCCAGGAAGCACAGTGAGAAGAAAACAATGGTAGAGAGATGTGAGGCCACATGTGGCTTTGTGCTGGGCAGGCAAACAGTGTGCATACTTCACTGCCACTCTCTAAGTGCCTTAGCCATTTGACTAATTTGACATAGAAGCACTAATAAAATAAAAAGCTTCTCCAATTAGTGCACACTCTCTATTATTTCTGACTTGTGTTCTGACCCAGTCCTTTCCATACTCCTAATTGCCTGTGCTGCATTAAGTGACATTGCCTTCCATGCACTTTTATAAGCTGTGGTCTCCTGAAAGAGGAGAGACTTATCTGTATCAACCACCACGATTGATCTGAAATGACTCAGTTGCTTCAGCTGGTCAAGCTGCATATTTACGAACTATGGAATATTTACATAGAGACTTCAGAGGGAGGGAATGGTCACCTCTTAGGGCAGTGGGAATTATCATTAGCTGGGCATCCTTTTCTGTCGTGCTCACTTTAAAGCTGTTGGTACTTCCAGAGTAGCAATTGAATTCGAAGCCTCTAGTATTTAAAATAAGGCCACACCTAGAAATCAAAAAAAAAAGATAAAACTCATCTTTACCCTTTGTGGTTTGTTTTAGGCTGCGTATAAACCTTTGGAGAAAAAGGAGAGTTGAGAGCTATTCAGTCAAATAGCTTCTGACTGCAGCAGACCTTTAGAGTCTGAAAACTCACTGAGGTAAAACTTGTGTGCTGACAGAAACTAGAGTTTTGTTTTTCTTTTGGTGTCCGTTTCTAGATACTGAGTCTTCTGCCTATGTAAAGAGCAGTTACCCTTCCAGGATTCAGTCTGAATATAAAACATTGTGGAGAATCTTGTTTTTCCTTCTCTAAAAAAAAATCCTGTGGCTATTCTTTTTGCATTATTATTCAATTTTTCTTACTGGTTGGACCCTTACATGGTAAAATAAAGCATTTTTTAATTCAGCTTCTGTTTTAAGGAAGAACATAGGCTGGACAGTGGGGTAAGGTATCCCTCAAGTCTGACTTAAGCTAAGACAGGGTGCTAAAAGTATTCCTAAACTGCCTTTAGTGGACTGGTGGAAGCTTCATTCAGCACTCCTGAAATATCTGCTGGCTCTTGAGCACTGTTCCCAAGAAGTCCAGCAAGGAAGGACTGCTGGTGAAAGACAGCTGGCTAAGGACACTGCTTTGCACCAGATATCTGGCTGCTGGAAAAACTATGGGAGCCAAAGTACCTGGCCAGAAGCCATCTGGTGCGGGGACTGGGGAGATGGACAGCCTGGCAGTGCCTATACCACCCGCTTGTTTTGTTACAATTCTTTGCACATCTTCTCGTTTTCAGGATTGAGAGATTTCTGGAACATGCATCATAGAGAGTGGTGGATCACCAGGATCAAAGTAAGGTTATGGTCCACACATGGTGTTATCAAACAATTCTGGACATACCATATCAGCATAGGTCCTGGTTTCTAGTGCATATATTTCAGTAAAAAGTGCCTTTTGACTGACCCACTTGGCAGTGGATTTGCAAACAATTTTCATAAGTCCCTCTTCCTTCCCTCATAAATGCTTTTTAGGGCCCTTTCAAATGTTTCTGAGCTACACAGGAAAATGTCATAGCTTATCCCATAACTAACTACAATATTTAATTATTTAATGATGGCTGTAAGACAAGTGTAACAAAAGGAAAGCTGTTCTGAACTTTCTTGACACTATATTCAGCAAATACTTGCCCTTTATCTGACACACCATCATTTACTCCCTCAGCCCTCGGAGAACAGCATGATAGCTGAACTATCAATGTATTAGAAGAAAATCATAGACAAGCAAAGTAAATTCTGACATTTTGAAACTAATGATGTGGTTCATCTGATGCACTGCATGCGTCACACTCAATGAAAAGTCTAGAGGGAAGACCTTAATGCACCTTTTAAAATCTCTGCATTTCAGTTATAGATTGTGAGATGTTGTATTTGTTCATATATATGTGTGTATATAAGGATATGTCATATATGATCAACTATAACTTTATTCAGACAGTACTTTACACACATTCATTCAAATGGTTAATGAAAGTGCCTCTGTTCCCAGCCTCTGTCTTTGGGTTTGTGTATGTGCATGTGTGTGCATATACATGCATACAGAGGGGTTATGAACAGTTACCCTATTTCATTAAGCCAGTGACATTTTCATGCTGGTGCAGCATCTATCTATCTTCTCTCTGGCAAAGCTGTGTGCCTTTCAGTCAGCATCTGACTAAAGATCAATGAGAGAAAGCTTTTTGAAGGTGCTTTCAGGTCCTGCGGCAAGGGAGATGATCAGAAAGCTGCCATAAGCTTCAGACCCACTTGACAAATGAGGAACTATTTTGGCACTCTGTAAACTGCTGTCACATCAGTTAGAAACACTAATTAGAACTACTTTGCTATTGAAAGTGTCCAGTGCATTAAATACCACTTCTGCTTATTGCAGTTAGCTTGTCCATTGACTTACACTTCATACCACAGGACTATCAAAGATGGAAATGCATCAGGGATTATTTAATAATTTATGAGGTAAATTAGAACTGAATGGCAAATAGCTTTTGCCTGCTACCCTTTGACCTTTCATTCCTTACTGAGCACGAAGATCACATATGAAATGTGCTCATCCTTGGCTTTCTGTAGCTGGAGAAGAGTCAACAATCCAAGAGGCGCAAGTAGTAAGCATCAGATTATGTCGTCTTTTTCTTAGAGTGATGCGGAGATGAAGTGATGTGTGTAGCTTCTGAGAAGCAATCGAACATTGTGGTACTATGCAATCTGGAAGGCAAGAGAATTTTATGCTCTGCCCATACTATTCTCCAGAATGATTCTTATTATTGATAAAGCAGCAAGACTTTGTTAAATAATCTATACCATATGGAGCTTAAAAGACATGGTGATGATTTTAATGCCATTTGCTTTCTTCACAGGGCAAATTTGTAGGTGACAGAATCTAGTGAAAAAAAAGGCAAACTTGTTTGCAAAGGCTGAGACAACTTCATATTTTTGTTTTAAAGTTTAATTGTGAATCTACAACATTTCAATATGCCTTAGGAATAAGAAAAAGGAAGCAAAAAATTTCTCATGCCATAGAAGTCAGAGAAATGTCCCAGCCATAAAGGATGCTATGATTCTACAATGTACACATGTTTTTATCTGAGAGGAAATATGACACTATCACTCTAAATAGCTGGTTTGCAATCTAGCACACAATATAAAGTCACAAGGCTGTATTCCTCACCCTGCTTTTGTTACCTTGGTCTGGGCACTTACTCTTTCTGCTTGGATTCCCACAGATGATGTTAGTCCTTAGTTCAGTTGCTAGGGTGTTAAGGAAGATCAATATTTGTAATTCATTGTTTTAAATATAAGATAGCAATCTTACCACCACTCATACTTCTCAAGAGCCAGAATGATTTTTCTCCTTAAGTGATTTTTTTTGTTTTGTTCTTTGAGACCAGCTCAAAGAGCCTGTGTTCTGTTCCTCAACCATTACTGAGGTATAACTGTAATACACACTTTTTTTCTAAAAGTGTTCACTTAATCAGACAGAAAACAAAGCAGCAACGGGGAATTTTCATTGAAAAGCTTTTAAGAACAATCACCTTCAGTGATTGGATTCCAAACATATTAAACTCTTCCTGTTTTCAAATTCCTTCATATGCCTGTTCATTGATCAATGCTTCTGAAGTCCCACATCTCACCGCATTACTCTATACAAAAATATTTGTGGGGAAAAAAAAGTAATTGCTATTTTTTCAAAAAATTTAAGTGATAGCAAGATAAAATGTTACTAACAAATGCATAAATATAGATACGCTCACCTAAATGTAAGTGTAAGTAATTACAATGTGAAATAGTTTAGTTCTTTGAATATGCTTCCAAGTTTGGTTTTGTTTTTTGAGGAAAGAAAAGTCTCTGGAAGACCAGCATGACATTGCAATGTTTCAAACTATACAGTGGGCTGCCTCAGTCTGCTGTCACCAGAGGCCAAACCAGTGTCCTCATTTGTGCCCTTCAGTTTTGATGTTTATACCCAGGTGAAGGAAGAAAACTGGTCTGGATTTTTAAATTAGATACAATTGAAAACCAAAGATCATGCAAAGAAAAATACCTCTGCATGATACATAGAGCTGTCTGAGGCCTGGTTTGGAGCAGAACAGCTCTTTGGCCCCTGGGGCAGCTTGCACATGCTTCTTCAAGTGGTGCTGCTCTTCTGGCTGCCATAGTAGAAATGTGACCGAGACATTAATTTTTCCAGAAATTCACTGCAATGCTGAGAATTTCAGGCCGTTGTGGAGGTACAGACCCATACATGTTATGGAAAACTTTTGATATTCCTCTGTGACTCCACCACCACCACTAGCAAAGTTGGTGTAGTTGTTGGTGGAGCCAAGGGCCAACACCTGGACAGGAGGAGTGGAGGCTGCACATATGTCCCAGCCTGGGGTTCTGTTTTCCTTCATTTCTAATTGTCTGCTTCTTTCTTTTAAGACTGCTAACCTTAGACCAGAGGGGAAAAAAAAAGAGGATTATTCTTAAGCATGATGAAATTTAACTTGTAATTGCTGTTTCCACAGCAGCCAATTGAGCAGTAAGAGCATGGCTTTACCAAGCAGCTCCTAATCTCTAGGATTTACAGATGCTGAAAATGAGTGGGAAATCAGGGCTGCAATGACCTGGCTGTGTGGCAAGTGCCACACACTCAGATATCCACATTAAAGACAGAACATTCCTAGGAAATTTTGCATTGCCTGCACAACTTTGAAACTCCTCATGGTTTGATGTTTGTGTCAGGTTTCACCTAGTATTAGTCAGACCCTACATTGTGTTTAGTGTCAGTTTTGGTATCTGTCTGCTTGAAACAGGGTGTCACAATATATTCCATTGCTGGCAAGTTTCGACAGAGAAGCAGTAACTTATGCATTGACTGTTTCCCATGAGGTTTCATGTTCCTGTAAAATCAGCCATTTAGCAAAAAAAAAAAATAATGGCAGTATTA
This sequence comes from Pedionomus torquatus, assembly GCA_013398155.1. NCBI lineage: Eukaryota > Metazoa > Chordata > Aves > Charadriiformes > Pedionomidae > Pedionomus > Pedionomus torquatus. Next base: position 51,984 of record VZRU01001485.1, on the reverse strand, counting down.
GTTTAACTCACTATTTCACATCAAACTGCTGAGACAATCCCTGTAAAAACCACTACTTCTTCAGATGTCCAGTACTGTATGACATGCATTACAACGCTGCTCTTTTCTCTGACAATATTTTAACAGCCACTGCAGGTTTTTTCCTTTGTTTAAAGCTCCTCTGTGGTGGCTGGCCAAAATTCTTCAGTTCTAAGAAGGGTGGCTGGTTTTCCTGCATAACACAAAGTAAGTAGAAAGTGTGTGGCTGTGTGCATGGTACCAACTGAAAGCCTGCCCTCACAAGAAATGTGCCATATGAAAGATTTCACCGCCTGTTCAGCCTTTTGTTCCTCATAAGCTGCAGATTCTCCCAGCCCTGAGCACGGGGGGTGTGAAGCTGCTCTCTCCCCTGAGTTTGTTTTACTGCCTATTGTTTGTTGGTGGTGCAGGGGCAGCAACTGGCTGCTGAAGGCCAAATCTTAAATGTGCGTGTGTTTCTACAGAGTACTGAATTCAGAGTCGCTTGGGCACGAGTGTAGGATTTTCTGTACTAGAGCATCAGTAATGTTATTCAAATTCACCTATATTTTTCAGAGTCATCCTAAAGCAATTCCTTAAACACATACCACACAAAGTTACAACATTTTATTATTTTCTTACTTCTGTTCATTGACTGCTTTTCTTCCTTTGTGTGATCCACAAATATATAAAGGAAATGTTGGCAATATCTTCTTTATGCAATCCTGAAGAAAATATGGAAGAGAAAGTTGAAGTACTTCTACTTAATTTATATTTCATGATACCAGAGTAATTATTTTTTTTAATTTTTGGTATTGCTTTAGACATGTTTGTTGAATGACTTCTCACCCACTAGGTAAGAGGCAGGATTTGTTTTGGGGGAGCCCCTCTAGTGCAGGTTGCCCTTCTGACTGCCCCTAGGTCTTGCTGTGGGATGCTGCTGGGAAAACAAGGAGGGGTGGGAGCTCCAGCAGCCAGTGGGATTTGGCTGCTCTTGGTGCTGTAAAGGTGGAACTATGTCATAAAGTTTTGGGGTTTTTTTTCTCTAATTGAAAGTTAAGAAATTAAGTTAATACACAAATCTCATTTCCTTTAACCAATGTATATAGAGAAACTCCCAATAGAAGCATGTGTGGCTGTGATAGACCAGTTGAATGCAGTTGGCTCGGGAGGCAGAGGCTGTTCATAAATTAGGACTGGACTGGAAGTCATTTTGTATTTTGAAATACTGGGGAAGCCAAAGCCTTTGTATCAACTTTCCTTGCTTGACACATTTGTGTGGTATGTGTTTCCTTGTACTTGTGAACTCTGGCTGGACTTAGCCTCTTAAAATTTCTGAAGATGCAAAAATTCCATATTTGAAAATAAATATGGGGTATATAAAATTATTCAATAAGCAGCTGAGCAGGAGAAAGCTATAAGAAAAATTGCTATTGTGTAAAGATCTATAGTTGCGACGATAGGCTGATATCCAATAATTTACTACTACAAAGTTCCCCAAAACAGATGACTGCAAAGTGTTTGCTAAACCATTCATTTTCAGCTGACATGTGGTTGGATTATTTGAACTGACTCACCATTTAAATGGGGCTACTGAAATTGGTGTGTTATTGATTCAGACAATCCTTGACCTCAGGGGTAACACTTGCTGTAACAGAGGAAACTGGCTTTTAGGCTAGAATTCTTCATATCTCTCTGCATCTCTGTCATTTGACAATACTGAAAACAAAAAGATTAGGGAAGCAAAGCATAAGTTAATACCGGCAAAGGCAAGCAGCTTTCCCTGAGCTGCTTGTTTTGATGAAATTGCGCTGGTGCTCTCCAGAAGAAAAATCCAGAGGTACCAAGACTTTGTGTAGTCCTTTAGATTCAAATTTTCCCCAGAGTTGTTCTGTGTGTGTATACATGTATGCGTATATAAACATATACATACCTCAAAGACATCTTTTATTTCATTAGATTTTTTTTTTGTATTGAAGCTGCACTGAGGTGAAGCTCCAGATGCAAGATGCTGTGAATTCTCCCATTCACATTTTCTGCAGGGCACACGTGGGATTCCCATGAAAAAACATCAGTTGTCTGTCTGTACAATAAATTGAAAGTGCAACAACACTTGGGTTAGCTTAACCCCTGAAAGCACTCTGCAGCTGAGCAAGGAGCAGCTGGATAGCACAGGTACCAGTGCTGCACACTGTATGGGCTCAGGCAGGTGCTTTGACTGGTCCTTGCTGGTGACTGGGACACCTTTATCTTATGCCCTGACAGCTCAACTACCACAGACGTGGGCTTGCCTGCCCACCCACGCTCGTATCTCCATTGTGCTAGGTAGCCTCACTGAGGGGAAGCCTGCAGTTAGACCTGTCCATGCAAGGACTGTGCTCAAGCCTAAAATAGGAATTTAGTCTCCTTGGGCTCCCTGTAGAGAGAGTCAAGAACTGCAAGCTCTTCTGCAAGACAATTTAGAGAAGGTACCTACAGAAGAAGGCTTCTTTAGTCTGCTCACTAGGTGCTAGGGAGACAAGTGTCCCCAAAATGGCATTTACATTGTGACTGACAGCACTGCATCTGCTTTATCTCACCCACAGAGGAATAAGCACTATTGGCTTTTAATGTCACCAGTGTCCCCTGCAAAAAGTACGGTTGTCAGGGTGGGGGATGTGGAGAACAGGTTTTTCTGTCCAAAGCATTGGGATGGGATGACAGCAGCCCAGGCTGGCTCCACAGGAGTCTGTGGGGCTGGGATGTGGGGGTCTGAGAGAAAAACACTGCTGAGCAGGATGGCTTCTGCAACCTGCACACAGAGCAGTGGAAGTGAAGGAGGGAGGCCTTTTTTTGTTATGGGTCTTTTGTTTGTGAATTTGCTGTTTTCTTTTTCTTTCTCCAGTCCTCATGCAGAACACAAATGTTCTGTGTGTTCCTGAGCAGGGAGTTATGACTAAGAAACACAGGAGAAAGCAAAGGATGCCTGGGGTATACAGGATTATTGAGATTTTAATGCTTCAGGTTTCTCTGGATATCTCAGTAAGGACTTTCTCCAGCATTTGTCAAAGACAAAGAAAAGCTTTCTTTTCAAGAAAGCTATCAGTGGGCACTTGCCAGACTGCCTTCAGGACTTCTTTGCAGAGAAACTGAAATAACAAATTAGTAGCACAGCAGACTGTTAATCACAGTCTTAAATGAACTTAAAACTAGCACTTTTTTTTTTAAAGACAACCATAAAGCCGTCTGTAGTCCAGACACTATGTATACCTTCTCAACATGTCATTCATCAATTCCTAACAGTTATCAATCTCCAGACATCAAGCAGGTAGCCTGGCACTTTCCCAACAGGTACTGCATGATACTGCAGCTGTTGAACAAGTACTTTACCAAAAAATATTTTGTTTTGGTTTTTTTTTTTTTTTATTAGCTATTTCAAATCCCAGGTTGCAAATCAGTTGCTCCATTTTAGTTATATGGAAGCAAAATGAGATGCACCTGAGTGCTTTTAAAAACAATTACTTCTAATGCTATTTGCCAATGCAAACATCCATCCACCCTCAATTCTTCCATTGTAGGCTGTAACACTTACTCCTTTCTTACTCTTTTATACGCAAACACTATATCTGTGTTATAACCATTGAGTACAAGTTAGATAAAAGCAAAATCTGATGTTATTAACAATGAAAATGCTCTTCTGAATAAAACCACAGATTGTCATGGGATTATACTATATTCAATGTGATTAAGAGCATCAGACCTTGCCTCTGAGACTTATTCTTCTGATCAAAGTGAACATCCTATTTTTCTATGTCCGTTTCCTAAGCAGGTTGAAGAACAATCTCCTTGTATATAGTTTTTCCTAGGCACAAAATTTCGCCAAAATCACCTGGGGAAAGGGCAATTGGCAATGTCTTATGTCTGATCTTTTGGTGGTAGTCTCTCCAGTGCTATTGAAACAAGATGCAGAAGGAGTTGGTCTTTGGGAGTCTGAAATCTCCATCTGCAAATGGTATTGTGAAATGAAATCCCTTTGGTGTGGGAGTATCTGCATGCAGTGGGGTGATGCGGGCTCTCCTTGCAGAGCAGAAGCTTCTGTGTCCATGCTACATGGCTGGCAGGTTCCACGTGAGCAAGAAGTTGAATGTTGAGCGCTCTGGGATCTGTGTAAGCTAGGCTTTGGAGATATTTCTCTTGCAGTTTTAGACAGCTCTAACCCATTTGCTTACCTTCTGAAAGTTTCCTGGAGCTGAGAGTCAGAAATCATTGTTGTTAGACACTGATAGTATTGAATAGGTTACATAGAATACATTTCATTTGCTTTTACGTGTTTAGATGACAATCCACTGGTGCCAAGTGATAGCAGCTGAAAAAAATTATCAAAAATAGGTATGACACGGATGCAAGGAATGCTATGCACACAGCAATGTTACTTTCCTCTCAAGACCCAGAACCATATCACTGAACTACTGATATCATATGTCATGTAGCAGGGCTGCCCATGCCAGAAAAATGCAATGACTGTGTCCTACTGAGACCTGTAACTCAAGTCAAGGTACAGTCAGACAGCAGAGCTTAAGTGCAGTATAAGAAAACCAGTAAAGTCTTCACAAGTATTGCTAGATGGATCAGCATAGCATAAAATAGTAGTGCACAGATCACACGAGTCATATTGAAGCTGAATCCATGCTGATAAAGAGATGATCTCACTTCAGCAAGTTCTTGAAGCACTTCATTTCCTATGAGCAAGATTTTTTATTTATTTATTTATTTTCCATAAATTGTGGACAACAAATAAGATGAGTTTAGCCCTTGCCTTTGTGACTGAATGTGGCAAGCTGATCTGTGAGTAATGGAGCAAACAGAGCAATCTGTTCCAGAGTCTCCGCGAAATTTTCCATTGTTTGGGGAACGAATCAGTCCATTCTCTGTATGAAAGGGAAAGTCACGCTTAGGAACTTGATTTGTTGCAATGATCTTCTTTAATGCATTGCAGTACTAGTAACATTCTCCCTGATACTGGGGTCCTTTGTGTGCTTTGTATCAGTTTTATTTTCTGGCCAGGAAATTGAAACTCCTATATATGTAAGGAAGTCAATCTTTGATTCTTTCTAGTTCAGAAGTGTGCCTGATGACATGCTTCAGATCATAGACCGTATTCTCAGTGGCACAGAACCAAGGTATGAAAAGTTTGCTGATGATTTTACCCCATCTTCCTACTGCAGTGTTAAGTTTTGTCTTAAAATTAATTCTACTTAGTTATATAGGGAATGAAACGTCTTTGGGGAGCTCAGAGCAGTGTTGGAAAAGGTATGGCTTTCACCCTGTTGATGTGGTTGCCAGATCAGAACTGGTTTCATGCTTCCTCTAAACTAAGACAGGACTAAGAGAAAAATCTAACTTGTGAGTTTCTGTGACTTGATCAGAATTAACCTGAATGTCCACTCCTCTCCAAGAAGAAAGATCTGGTTTTGCAGAGAATTCCTACTTGGACCATGTAATTCTAAAGTAGACAGTAGGCATCTGTATCAAGAAAACAAGAAACTAGAGGCAGAAATGAAACATAAAGAAGAGGAAGAGGGAAAGGTAGTGAAGAGGAGATGAAGTTTACCCATAAGTGCACCTCTGTCTACAAAGATGGGGAGATGGGAAATGCTGGAGTCTCCCTTCTAATGGCAATGAAGAGCAGGTTTTCCCTTTCCCTGTTAAAAAGGAATATATTAGATAAATAAAAGGTCATTCACCATTGTCAAGTGATACTGTGGCTGCTGGATAGGCAATGAGCAAGAGTTCATTCCTCCAGGTACCTCAGAATCTTGAAAAGGGTGGGTGGAGAGGAGCTATAACTGTCTGTCCCTGCAGATGCGTGGCAGGGAGACAGCCATGGATGGCGGTGATAAGGAAAAGGTAGTAGATACACCACCATTCTTCATTGTCTAGCAACATGGTTCGCTATAGGATCAGAGGTGAAAGCTGGGTTCAGGATTCAGGGTCAGACAAAGGAGACTACCTTTTTTCCCTATTGTATAGAACTACTGACATACTGGTCTCTTCTCAACCCAGGGAAAACCTAATGAAATAGTTCCTGTTCCTATGTCAGCACACTCAGAGGCTATGAAGACATGGCAGACACAACAGCTATCCTCATATCATTATCCTAACCTCCCTCTAAAGTCAGCAGATCTGCAGTCACCAGTGCTTGGCTCAAAGCTTTTCAAGACCCATGAGGGCCTTGCTCTTCTGGGAGATTTCTGGCACAGTTGGACTGGGTGCAGGTGAGTCCCAGAGGTCAGGGTTTCACACAGCACCTGCCCTTTCGCAGGAAGGGCAGCAGGAGGAAACAGCAGTGTAAGAAAAATGAAAAACATGTTTTCTTTAAGATTGCTTATGAATCTTAGCAGCTTTAGGGCAAATTCATTACAGTCTAAGGCCAGCCTCATAATGTTTGGGATCCTAAGCGCTTGCAGTGCAGTGCCCCCATCAGCTCTGAGCCGCAAACCATGCCATGCTTCCACATGCTTCCACTTCCACATTTGCAACTCTCCCAAGCTCTCCTCATGCTGTACCTTCTGCACATCACGGAGAATTTCTGTTCGCTGGGTCCTACAGAAAAACCCTAGTCTTCCAGTGACCAGAATCCCGCAGGTCCCTGCACCTTGCCCCCATAGTAACCCAGCAGATGCCTCCTTTGGCAGCAGCCAAAGGAACTTGCCCCAGGCCTCCCAGCGTCTCAGAAAGTGTACAGAGTTGGTGCAGGGTCACAAGTGTAAAATCCCAGGTGTCTTCTGGAGGCTGGAAATGTTGAGATGCAGCTGAGTCTCACTTCTTCTCATCAGCTTAAATAGAAACTGGGAAATGCTGGTGAGAGGTTGCTGCTGCTGGGGAAAGGGTTAATTTTTCTTTCTGATTTTTCTTGGTTTACTCTTTGTTTTCTCTTTGCTCCACAGAAAGGAACGTGGGCTCAGCTTTCAAGGAGTTAGGGTTAGTCAAGACTCTTTTAAAAGAAAAACTTGAAATTCCAGAGAAGGATTTTACTCCTTTTGTCTGCTTTACTGTAGAAGATGCTCATTAAAAGGAGAGGCTGAGTTTCAGCTGCAGGTCTATTACAGAGGTAAAAACCAGCTCTAAAGCTTGACTTCGGATTTTGATTTCTGTTTTGGAATTCATACTTGAGGTCTGTTTTGGAATTCAGATTTTAGGCTGGCCTAATGTACACTGCTCAGAAATTATGCCATGCAGAATATTTCTGGGTTAGATTAACTCCTGGCAGCTTTCAGTAGTGCTGTTTTGAAGCGTGGTCTGTGTGGTGTTTTTTCAGGGGTCATTCAGCAGTGTCTTGCCACAGAGAAGAGCACTATTGAACTCCTTGGAAAAACTATGAAATTTCATACACTGGATGCAACCCCAGGAGACTAATCCAGCCCCAAACACTATCACTCTTAGATTTGTGTTTCATTCAAGAAGTCATGAAGCAATCTATTTTGCCAGAAAAAAATCATTATTTTATCATCATCCTGAGTACTTTCCATGAGAACAAAATTTATCAAAAATGCCTAGATCTTTGAGAAAGATCTCAATTGTGCAGAAAAGCACTACATTGATTGTGAACTTAGCCTTTCTTTGGATTTTTCTGCTTGTCATTTTTACTTAAATACAAATATTAATGAAGACCTCAATGTGCCCTTTTACTATTGCCCTTTATTTTATTTTTCTATAAAGATTGCTCATAATCCTACAGCTATCTTTTTCCACTTTAAAAGGTTCTTGCTTCTTATTGCTGTCAGGATAATGCTGCATCATTCCACCTAACTACCAATAAATAGAAATGCAGAGACATGACTTCTATTCGAAAGCATGCAAGCTCCTTTGTACTGTTTCTGTATATACAAATATATCTTCCAACTTGTAGCTGTAGTACAACATCTGAATTAAATCATGACTTATTCTTTCTATTAAAGCTGTGTTGTCCTTGCCATTATCCCCTTTTCCAGTAAATGAGTACAATGAAAAATTGATTCTAGCTGTATTGGACTGCAGCAAAATAACAAAAGATGATTGTTACATTATCAAAGTCCTCTCTGTTTCCATAATATAGGAATCAAAACCACCTGTCTTTATCTTCTCAATCAATATTGCACCTGAGTCACATTTTCCTGGAAAACACTTTAAAGGTGTCCACTGTATGTTATTTAGATTTAACAAATGCATTATTCAGGCTGTCTTCATTTATTTTGATTACCTGAGATTGCTCTGCCATCCCTGTGAGTTATATAAAGCCTAATACTAAATGCCACACTAGACTAGTATGTCAGTAACAATATCAGATGACTTCTCTTACATGAAGCAGCGTGACAGCTGAGCAAGTACACTTCGTAAAATTGTGTGGAAAACTTGTGTTCAACAGAGACATTTCATTGCATGCTGCTTTCTTTCTAAAAGGTAGGACAGGGCAGAGGGCTTCAGTCAATGGATGCTAGAACAGAATGACCTAATTGGGAGCAGATTTGGGGAGAGTGACAGTGGACATTGAAATCGGCATTTTCAGAAAGGATAAGCCAGTGTCAGATGCCTAAAACTGTCAGCTGTGCTTTACAGTCATGCTTTTTAATATTTTTATCAGGCGATGCTTAAAAGCAGCAAATTTACTGCATGTCTCAATAGCAGTCTGAAACTATTGAGCATCTAGTACAAACAGAGAAATAAGTGAGCAGCTCTAGAGACGCGGCCATCATTTCAACGTGTGCATTTGCATATTCCATCTAATGCCTGAAGTCAGATGCCTAAAATTAGTAGATTTATTTGGATGTGTGGAAATAATTGTAATTTGTTTCACAGCAATCAATTTGTGATGCTTTGATTTCCCTTTCTACAGAATTGAATTATTAAGGGGCAAATATGATTTTCAAGATACTTTTTATCATTCTCTCTGCTTGAAGTTTTGTCAAGTTTGACACACCATAACCCAACATTCAGCCATGGGTAATAAATATTAAAAAATCCCCAATCAAATAAAAACCAAATTAAGTATGAGAAATACAAAGAAATGAGGGGACAGCAGGGTAGTACCTTGCTAGGAAACGTGACCATAATAGGGGTCTTTTTTCAATATCCACTAATAATCCACTAATTATCTGAATCATTTCTAGATGGCAACAGTGGTCTCCTAACAGAGTTAGGGGGTTGTGCCCATTAGACAACACAGGGGGCCATGTATGGAGGGTAGGGAATATGATGAAGGCTTGAGCTGTTCTTCAGAGGTGCCTCCATGGTCCTCCAGCCACAGACCTCACTGGCAAGTCCGGTAAGGCGTGGGCTAATTGGAACTGCAGCAACCCCTTCCCAGCAGACAGTAGGGGCTGCTGTACCCGTGCTCAGCGAGGGACATTTGCTACAAGATTCAAGGCTGGTAACAGTCCTGGCAGAGGCAATGAGGAGAGATGACCATCTGAGTGTGCCTCGGCTCTTAGCTCCCTAACCAGAGCTGTGCCAGGGCAGAGAGGATCTGCTTGGTGTTCAGAAGAAGCCTTGCAGGACACCTGGATAAGGAGATGTTTGTATTCCCCCTGATATGCCTGGTGGTGACCCACAGCATCATGTTCTGGAGAAAGCAAGCCAGATTTTGGTTGGTACCTGAGGCTGGCTTATGCTAAACCCAGGGAAACCCCTGTGCTCCCCTGGCCCTGCACACATAAGGGCACAAGGCCAGCCCTGCTCCAGAGAAAAAGCAGCAGGGCTCCTGTCTACGCTTCTCTTGCTTTTGGCATGCGTAACCATGTTTTTTCCATCTTCTGCCCTCATTTTGGTTTCCTGTTTAAAAACCTTACTTTTCATTTTAGCACAGCAAAAAAAAAAATCTGCTTAAAAATTAACTTCAAAGGCCCTAGTCACTGCACAGCTACAAGCAGACTATTCTCTCTCAATCTTTTTTAATCTTGATGGGTGGTTATTTGCTGGATATTTTTTTCTTTTTTTTTTACAGCTGGGCGCAGAAGAACTGGACTGGGCAGAGATTCCTGTAGTCAGACATAGAACCATGCCATGCCTGCACACAGCCACTGCTGGAAGCACGTGCTGCCACCGCAGCAAGCCCCAGGACAGCCCTGTTTGTGCCTAACACATTGTTGCAGCACCTTCCCATGATCCATCAAAGCTACAAGATTTCCAGACTAGCTTGTGCTACCTTCCTTAAATCCTGGAGGTATAAGCCTCCACTATAGCTGCACGCGTGGGGGCATCGAAATGAGGGAGGAGCAGAAGTGCTCGTGCAAGTGCAAAGCTGCCCTATAGCTATCCTGATCAATTATGGGGACAACAACATCTGAGGTTTGCTTTGGCTCAGGTGAGACCTCGTGTGCCAGAACGCCTATGTAAAATGTTTTTAACTTTAAACTTGTCATGTCACTTGTCTCAGGACCTGTGTACTGCTGCCAGGGCAGCTTTGCTGGTGGCATTTTGGAGCTTCTACTTCGGATCCTAGCCAGAACAAAGGGAAGGAGAACAAGAAATAAGAAATGATGTGGGGAAAGTGTGCTGGACATAGGTAAAGGCTATTTCTATTGGACTTTCACCCACAGGTCCGTCCCTCCCTCCGTATGCATGTCCCCTGGGCAGAGGAGTACACAGAGGGTATTTCAGCTGCAGCTTCTTCCTCTACTCCTGCTGAGTGTTCAGCTGGCTCTGCCTGCACCAGGGCACCCTGGGGTGGCAGGAGGGGGCTTTATATCTGGCTCATGAGATTCTGCAGTCCTGCTGTCTGCAGAAATGAGCTGCAAAGCTGCTGCTTAGCTCCAGACCTTAATACATTCATATTTCCTTGTAAATATAACTAGCAGGTGAACTACAAACTGAGCTTATGATGGGATTCTGACTTTCATTAAAGAATTTTGTACCTATTTAAAAAATATATGCAGGAGCATGTTGCTGATTATTTTAAGAACCTATGCAAATTTATTGATTTGCAGTAGGAAAAGCTTGCTGTGATGTGTAAATTAAGCTATTTAAATCATCCTTTTTGGTAACTGAAGCACTAGCTCTGTTTACTCAATGAGTTAATGGCCTATTACCCATGACAGTTTTCTGGTTGTACTTGTGGTCCTTGCAGGCCCCAGAAAGCTAGCTGGCTGTCCTCCCAGCTTGTTCTTACTAGCGGACAACCCTTCCACTCTCTTGGTTGAGGTTTGGTTGTTACTGTTTTATGGTGCCCCAAAATGTGCCAACTGCCTCATCGGCCAGTCTGGCCTTGGTAGGAGGGGACATGGTGGCTTTGTCCAGTTGGCAGGACGTAGCCAGGACAGTAGGGGTGTTACGGTTTGAGAAAACCCATAACGATTTATTGTCGTGTAGACAATTATCCTGTCACCTGATGACCCCTCCCCACCCAGGAAAGGGGAATCGGGGAACACAAAGAAACACGAGGGTTGAAATGTAAATAGATTTAATAGAATAAGATTAAATAAGTAACAATAATACCAAAGGGACGGTATTAATCCTGACACTGATATGAGATTTACAAGAATTCTACTCAGCCAATTCTATCAGCAGGAAGCTGTGCACTCCCAGCAGTGTACAGCAAATGTCAGAGACTGCCAGGGGTCCGGCACCAGGGCAAGGAGTTGTCTGGATCACCACCATCAAGGGAGAGCCCACTAAGCAGCAAACTTTTCTAATTTATACTGAATGTGACGTTCATGGTATGGAATAATCCTGTTGGCCAGCTTGGGTCAAATGCCCAGGCCTTGCTCCTCCTCATACCTGTACCTGGCAAGGCTTGAAAACACTGAGACCTTGAATCTCACAGAGCCTGGCTGGCCATAAAGTCAATATTTCCATGAACTCAGACACTAGAGTCCTCCAAAAGTGCAATTTTCCCAGCATCAGAAGGAAAGTTAGTCCTGGGCCTCTCAACTCAGGAAAAGTGGCCATGGCTAGCTTTGCTGTTGTTTGCTACAGATACCTTAACAAATATCTTTCTGTGGGCAGAATTCCCACCTAAATACTTCTGCAAAGTGCAATTGAGTATATTGAGATGTAATTCAAGACTAGACAGACCCTAAATTTTTTTCATGTCCTTGCACTTGGAGGCTGCTTTAAGGATAAACCAAGGGTTGTATTAAGACGTAAATCCTGCAGATAGTTGTATTAGCTCTCAGGCAAACACGCACATGTACGTACAGCCCCCTATATCTGTTACGCTGGAGATGGACAATGGCTACCTGAAATACATGGGCATGCTTGTAGGTGTTTGCAGATACATGGAACTGAGGTCTGAGACAGTATAAGAGGTTCCTGGGGATCCCTAACTTGCGGTCTGCTCTGAAAAAGGGCACTGCTCAAAATAATATGTCCAGTAAAAGAGGGTTCTTCTAACAGGTGCTTTTAACTAACCAAAAAGTTGAGAAGAATTTTCTCGGGTGGACTGGCTTTTTCCTTCACCCATTTTTGAGGCTAATATCATCATTTATGCTTTCACTGAGTTGTCCTTAAATCTGCTTTTTCCCTTACAATAGAATAAGAATCATTTAATAATTGAGGGATTATTTGATGCAGGAATAATGCATATGTCATCCATCAAGGCAAAATCACTCCAACTTTTGAAAGCCTAGCATACAATCCATGTAGCATTTGCCCATTTAAAAAACTGCAAGCTTTTAAGCCAAGAGACCATTGGCTGAGCTAAGTGATGTTGAGTGGCTGAAAACCATAACTCAGTCCTGGTAGGCAATGCTGCATCCTTTCAGCGAAATTCCAGTGTTCTAAAATTTCCAGATAAAACTGGAAAAAAAGAAATTAAAATTAAATGCAAATATTAAAATGCATGTTTTAGTTCTCACATTTTACAAATTTAAGAGGTGCTGAATTTTACTGACAGTTTTCTTGGCAACGAGTGAATTCCAAAGATGCACATGCAAATATTTGTCAAAACTGAATTTTCAATTTTGCATGCATAAGGATTACTCCAGAAATACTGGCATACTCACTTGCTCACAGAAGAAAAGTAGTGTCATGTGACACGTCTGGCCAATCACATGAAAACTGTGTATTTTTAATTTTAAATATTCTGATTAATCCATAGAGTAAAAAAATATAGTGAAAAGAAAGTCACTGAATATATTTGAATAACAAATAAATTCAAGATGGTGTGATTGGCTTATATGTATTCCCCGAGCCAGGAGAGACAAAATTAATCAAATAAATTATTCATTTTGAATTATTTGTTCAGCTCTGTTTTTATAAGTGGAAGCTTAATACTGATGTCTGAATTTTGCAGTTTGCTACAAAAGCTCTTGTATTGTATGTCCTGTCCTCCTGACAACCATCTCTTTGCTTTGGGTCTGACTCCTTCACATGCGAGCGTTGCATTTTCAGCTATGATGTATTTTCTGTGAAAGACTTGCTAAAAGCAATTAGGTCTTGAGTAGCAGGCACTGAAAGTCCTAACGTGCTTGTTGACCAAAAGACATTAGAAATGTAATGTTGCCTGTTTCTACTAAATCATCGCAACACAAATAGCGCTGCTCTGCCTTGGCCTTTGAGCAGAATTAGATTCAGGTTAGAGTGCATCCGTACACTTACCCAGGAAGCACTCAGTGTGGCTATCCTAATTGCACCCCAGATATCTAGCCCGTATTTAGACAGAGGATTTAATGGCTCTACTACCAAAAGTCCGTTAGCCTTTATTACATTTATTTTCATCAGAAAAACTAACAGTTGTGTTCTTTGAGGTAAATACAGTAATTAAAATATAATTCTTCTTTCTTTGATAGCTACACGATGTATGGTATTTGTCTACAGTCTTGTTCCAAACTCATATAAGAGAGGAAAGCAAAACTATTTAAGCATAGATCGATCTTCTGACATTAATAAAGCATTTTACTGCAAACCAGAAGGGCACAGCGAGTTGCTGGGCAGGGCTGTGCACTTTCTCCGTGGCATGGCTCTGGGGTGGGGACAGCAAACTGTCCCTCATGGTCGATGGGGAGCTGAGGATGTGCTAGGGCATGGGCACGGCCAGGGCCCACCACGAAGGGCAGTCTGCCGCTTGCCCAAAGCCCCAGGTTTCACCATTTCCATGAAGGGAAGCAGCAAGGTGCTAGAGCATCGCTCTCCTCCATCCGCTATGGGCAAGGGTGGAACGACAGTCGATGCTGCAGCACTGTCTTGCTGAGGGGAATTTGAAGTGCTAAACTCTCTGTCTCTGCTCCAGAACCCGCATGAGAGGCTCAGAGCTGTGCTGGGTCCCTGCCAGCCGCATCCTGCTGCCCAGGCAGCAGCCGGAGCCATGTGGGTCCTGCCCCAGCCTGGGCAGGGGACGGGGCTGGTGCAGCGGGGGCTTGTGACGGGGCCAGCGAAACCTGGAGCAGTATTGTCAGCTTGTTTCATAAAAGCCACCAGATGATCGTGGATTTCGTTGCCAAACCTGACTGTATTTGAAAGGCAAAAATGCACGAATGTTAGTGGCACTGTCAGCTCTCTAAAAATCACATTTTCTGCAATACTTGTTCTGTTCCATATGTGGAGGGATTTTTTATGAAATGTTCCAGGCAGAAAGTGAAAAACTTGATCGTGTACTGGCACAATAAAGCTATCTTGCATGAATGCAGTGCTTTCCACTTAAAGTGACTTGCATAAGTGGAAATATTATCCCCATTTTGCTGATGAAGAAACTGAAGCCCAGCGTTTCCTTTGAGTCACATCCAGTGAGGAAGGATAAAGCCAAGAATGAATGTGCTGACACGCAGGATTTCCCATTGCCACCAGACAGGTTGGCTCCACCAAAAATATTTCATTCTGACTTTACAGTTGTCTTCTCCCTGATTAAAGCACCATCTTACTAACCATTTTATTTCCAAGGGGTAGAAAAAAAATAATATTGTCTGTATTTGCTCCAATCTAGTCTCCAAAGCATCTCGTACTGTGGCGGGAGACTGCGGGCTTTACTTGCAATGATTGGGCACAGCTGGAAGAAGCCATGTCCTAAATTAACTGGTGCTACTGTTGCCTGCACTAAATCTGTAAATGTGCAGGCCTACAATATATGGAAGCCAGCAAAATGTGGCTCAGGGAAGACTTATGTTGTCTATAAGGAATCATTAAATCCTTACAGCTTTGGTTAGAATTGTTAACAATTCAGCAAAATAATACAAGACATAATTATGTAAGTATTGATTAATGCATATTAAGAGAGACCTCCATTTATAGGTCATTATGAAGCATTATTAAGGCCTCTGAGTGCACCAATAAAATCATTTATTTCTTCACATGGATGCTAAAGAAGACTTTGAAAGATGCCATGTGCAGAAAGGCGCTTGTGCCAGTAAATTATATTTACATCTGCTGCATATGGATAGGCGGGATACAGGCCAAGTATGTGATGGTGGGAAGCAGCTTGCTGCTTCTGTTTTGGGAAAGTTCATCACGGTAGAAATTTTGGACAAATTATATTCTGAATCAAACTAGAGAGAGAGCAGTAGATGAGCTCAAAACTTTGGCTGCTCCAGAAACTCCATTCAGAATAATACACTATCTCACGTGTCTTATCTTTAAAAGTTTTGAAGACCTTTTTTGGTTGCTGATGGGAGCAGGGAAGAAGAAGGGATCTTGCACTGAAACAGAGAAAAACATGCATAATCTGTTTCACTCTGAGTTTCGTGTTTGGAAAATGGAGGACCTGGAAGTGGTCCATCTTTGCTGTAATTTGGATACAACTGCAAAAAAAGTTGAGAAGGTATGGAAGTCAACCTACACCAATGGTGAATCTGGTCTTCTGCACTGGTTTGTGCTCAAACGCAATACAGACTACAGACAATTCCAGATCGTGGTTTTGGGCAAAATGCAAGGCTTGGAGATGAAGGATAGGCCCACTTTGTCCTCAGAGACAGACTAGTACAGTAACTTCCTTGACACAGAGCTGAACGGAGACCTCCCAGGAAGGTTCCCTTGCCTGGTTTTGCACCTTTTTCAGCTCCTGTCCTGCTGCCACCTCCCTCCATCTGGCAGTGGCCATAAGCTGGCAGGGAATAACCGGGTGTCACCGTCAGGGACTGAGGTCTGACCTCCATCTCAGTGCTCCCGTGCAGGGAGCAGCAGGAGCGGTTCGGCAGGGCTGCAGAGGCCCAGGCAGAGAACTTTACTGGCCGTGCACTTCACCCCTCTGGAAGAGCAAGAATCTGGACCTGCCTCCTGGTTCTGCACCCAAGACAGGGTGAGAGCACATGGTCCAGAAGATCTGGCTGGTGATGCAGCCTGCTGATTGCCAATGCAAATCAGAAACACAGCACAGACCCTGCCATTATTTTCCAGTGAAGAAAAAGCAGCCTTTTCTTTAGAGAGCAAGATAAAAATTGTCTGCCACTTAATTTCCAAACTGCCTGAGTGAGTGAGCAGAGCCACTGCCCTGTAACACGAATGATGTCTGGAATGAATCTTAGTGGAGATGGTTCCACTGCCTTTGTTGGCTGTGGCAGGAAGGATGAGGAGGGGCTGCTGCCTGTGCTCCTTTCAAAGCTCACAGGGTCACAGCATCACAGAAAGACAGGGGCTGGAAGGGACCTTCAGAGACCATCAAGGCCAATCCCCCAGCCACAGCAGGTTTACCTAGAGCATGTTGCACAGGAAGACAGGTTTTGAGTATCTCCAGAGGAGGCTCTACAGCCTCTCTGGGCAGTCTGTTCCAATGCTCAAAGTGAAGTTTTTCCTCATAACTCCTGCAAGTTGCACTACGCATGGAGAAACCTGAACAGGCAGGAGGAAAAAAGGGAGGACTTTTCCATTGCTGTGCTGGTGGATTGTTGACTTGTATTTGTTAAATATGGAGAACTGGCTAAAAGGGCATTGAGTGCTTTCAGGCTTGGCTGCAAATGGGTGACATCTGTGTTAATGTGACCACACTGTGCAAAGCTGTTCCTCACTTCCTGGGAATGAAAGCCCCCCTTACGGGCAGATAGTGGCAGAGGGATTCAGGAGGAAACAAAGCTCCTCAGGGTTGCTGGTGTTTGTGGTGGAGCTTAAAACAGGGCACTTACAACTGCTTTCTGCATCTCACCTTTGCACGGCAGTGTGGTGGCCCCTTTGCTGCCTTGGGCATATGTGTGGATTCTCCCCCGGCACGTATCTCTGTTTCTCCTGCAGCTATTTCACTTTAATCTGTGTATAGAGTCAAGTCCAGCCAGTGACAGCTCAGTGTAGCAGATCACAAACAGTGAAAATTTTGCAAATCTAAAATAGTATTTTCCTGCTGCAGATATGGAGTGGAGACCAAAGGTGACTGAAGATCCTTTCCCTGGCAGGGCACCCGCGGCAGTGGCCAGAGCGAACCTGACTCTGCAGGCAATCTTCTGCCTTAAACTCAGTGACTCCCTGGAAGTAAAACTAAACTACAGCAAGCCCCACAGCAATCTGCAGAGATAAATACATATTTCACGAGTAAAATGCAAATGTGCCTGGTGTAGTCCCCCAAAGTGCACACTCCTGCTGCTGTCACTTGTTCGCATCTATCCAATTCTGGATTATGTTTGCCTCTCAAATTTAATAATTTTGACAAGTTAATTTCAGCCTGTTCTTGACAAGGAAAGTAACTATGAGGAATAAAAAAAAAAAAAAAAAATAAAAAAAAAGAAGTTAAATGCTCAGGCAAGGTAATAGCATGATATTGCATGCCAAGCTACTTACACTTCAAGGCTATTGAAAGTAGTTAATAGGTAATATCGAAGTGTGTCTTGTTTGCCTAGAAAAGGAATATAACATCTACTGTGCTGAGAAAGGAGTGGAGCATGTAGTTTGTGTGCAGTTAGAAGGTGGCACATTTAGGCTAAACCAAAGGGCCTTCCAAGATCAACAATATCAACAATAATTCCTAAACTTGCAATTTAAGAATATTCTAGGTATTTGCCTCGTGGGCCTTCAATGCAATGGCTGCAGCACTTCAGGTCAGCCCAGTACAGGTTTAGCAGCCACAGAAATCTCTGGAGCAGCCTGAGTGAGGGCTGACAGTGGTTCACCAGCTGTGCTTGGGCTTTGCTCTGCCCTTTGCCTCTCCAGCCATGCTCTTCCAGCCAGACCCTGGGAACAAATGGAAATTGTTTGGGTTTGGGGTGTCTGGATGTGTGTCAGTACCAGCCCTGGCCTCTGGAGGTTGTCTCCAAGGCTGTTTCTTTCGGCGAGGGACACATCCCTTCTCCCTCCTGGGCTGCTGCAACCAGTACAGCATTTCTCTTTAGGGAGAGAAATAATTGAGCCAGCGACTAAAATCCATCACACCAGAGATGGGGCATCTCCCAGCAGGTATCAGAAGAGCTGGCACGTACCCTGCCGGGCTCCACTCTGGTTTGGGGGCTCCCAGGCAAGCCCTGCTCCCAGTGCCCGCCTGGGAGAGCAGCCCCCAACTCCCCCCACAGCCTGCATTGAGGATTTCTGCCTGTGGAGGGAAGAGTTCTGCAACTTATCCCATCCAACCCCCTCTTCTACAGGTGATGAATACTTTGGTGTGTAAATTAAAGAAAAGTTAAGAAAAATTGGCTAGAGAAATTAAAACTGCCTCAGGCAGCTTAGCTTGTACGGCGACACATACAGTACTTAGCACCCTAGATTTCATTATTCTTAACAGCATAACTGGAGTCCTATTTTCACACATTAAATATTCTTGGAATTTTTTTTCCCAATGAGCAGACATAGGATTTTTTTCTCTGCTATCAACATGCATGTTTTGTCCTTTCAGATACTTTCTTCAAATTGGAATACAGATTAGTTTTACCTATGATTTAAAGAGCTCTGATACTTGGTAAGGCCTCAGTTCCTGTTTTTTATGGAAATGCATAGCTGTGGGGGCCATGGGGAGCTGCTCGCTGCTTAGCACTTCTGAGTGGAAACCTGTGCAAGACTACACTATTTTCTCATCTCTTGGATTTCACAGGCAACATGAAATTTGACTGTTCACCATGAAAAAACAGTGTTTCTTAAATAAGGATGAGCATACTCTTGTGCTTTCCCAGGCCTGGTTTGTAAACCCTTGACAGCGTGACAGAATGGGCAAGTAAATATCAAAGCCTACAAGAGTCAGTGGCCAAACTACCAAAGCCAGTTGTAACCTGCCTGAGGTAGGGGCTAAGGACATCAAATTAGGAGAGTGACAACACTGGAGATTTCTACCTCTCACTGGAAACAGTGAGGGAAAAAGAATTCCACAGTGAACCCTGTGGCAGGCAATACACCAGATAAACTAACCGCTGTGCGGGTGGTAACTCGCCAGAAAGCCATTTGCTAAAGCAGAAGAGAGCAGGCTGTGGGCAGCCAGCCTGCATGGTGAGTTTTGACAAATTCTGTTACAGTCTTTGGTGGGGTTGCCAGCATTGTCGTCGATATTATCTTAATGTTTCCAGTTCTTGGGTTAGGACAGTGTGTATAATGAAACCTTGTGCTTCAGGGCTCTGGTCCAACGCCTTCAGTCTTGGAAGGCAGTTTTTGCCTGCACACATACCTGACTAGATCTTGCTGGGTTCTTTGCTTCCTTGTTTCCTTCTGAAGTCCTAAAGCTGTTCAGGGTGATATCTGGGTGACAGAAAGCTAATCAGCAGAGAAAGGAGCCCAGGGAGTCTGCCAGCTCACCAAGTATTGGTGCCTGCGTTTAGGGGGACTGAGCAGCTTGGCAGATTTTTCTGTTGTATTGCGAGAATCCTCACGAACTACAGATGAAGCCCAGAGCCACATGTGGGGCACCTAGACTTAGGAGTCTTAGTGGGGCCTGAATCTCATCATTGGAACTCAACACAGCTGTAACACAGGGGATCTGCTGCCACTTGTCACTGCCTCACATGTCTTGCCTTCACCTGGCACTCCTGGGAGTGTGGGTCCATACTGCTGCTGTGCTGCTCTGCATTCAGACACACCAGGCTACCTCACGTGAAGTGTCAACTGGCACTAGACATTTACGGTTAGGGACCCAAATCCTTCCTTAATTGCTCTGGGAGCAGAATGGATAAGTGTTCTGGTGCAGAGTATCATCTTTCCTAAAATCTTCTTCAGGTGTCTAGGTCCTACTGCTCATCAAATTTAAGCCTCCTGTGCTGGGATGATCTGGGCATATCTCATTTAAATAATTCTTTGCTGTTTCAGGGGGCTTAGATATTACTGGCAGATTTGCCTTTCTTGTTCTCAACCAGTGGAGCACAATTTAATCTGAGGACTTGAAATACTTAAGTGTAATGAAATACTTTGAATTTAGTGCATGGGTGAAATGTAGTAACCTATATGGTGCAAGAGGTCACACTGGATAAACTAGTAGTCCCTATTGCCCTAAATTATGAAATGCACAGAATGATTTCTAATAAAGAATGCATTTGTAAAACTTGGATGCTTTCTCATGAGTAATCTGCAAACAGAAAAATGACTTGTTTTGTTAAGCAGACTGCGACAAACAGTTCTCCCAACTTTATGCTATGCAGACATGTATTTTTGGATATTCTTTGGGGGAAAAATCTACTGCAGCCAAATCTACATAACCTGCAAGAAAAAGAACCTGAAACAAAACAAAAGATATATGTAGATTATGAAAGGTAGAGAATCAAGCTGGAATTCTAATGTAAATGTATGTCATTATCAGTAGAGATCACTTGTAAAGCACTATTTTAACTTGAAGAGCTGAGAAATGGAATATTAAAGCAAAAGTCTTTTTACATGTGCATTTAGAACAAAAGCTACCCTGTCATTGGAAATGATATATAACAGTTGGATAAGGGTTGCTGTTTTCAGTGTTTGGTTTAAAAACAATAAAGATGAACAAAATTAAAATGTGTTCATTGATGCATGAGGATGAAGTCAAGATCAGAAGTACAATTTCCTAATTTTTAGATTTATTCAAAGACTCTTCCTTTGTATTAACTCCTACAGATTTTTAATGNCCCCCCCGCCCTGTGTTCAATGTGTTTTGTACAGGCAACCTGATAAAAAGAATACCTGGGAGGAGGGAAAGACAGAATCAAAGTTGATGTATCAGAACATCTACTGCATGTCTAAACACAATGAAATTTGAACTGTGTGGGTGTATTCCCTCATTTTAAAGAGTGTTCATTGATTTTAGTTTTATTATGTTTGGAGTTGTGATATGTTACACAAAAATCATTTTACTGATCTTTATGATTCCATAAAAGCCTACAACAATTTGGATAAAACTGGCAGCACTATATTATTTTTTTGTTGTTGTTTCTGCTGTTAGATTTTATGCTTGGTTCTATGTATAATGAATGCATGAAGCTTTGTCCTCATCTTGCTGGAAACTATGGGAACATTGCTATGGACTCTGAGGCATCCAGCCACAGGGTGCATCAAGGACTATTCAACAGAGACACCTGGTTTGGCCATGTGTGGAGTTGGTTTACAAACAACATGAAGCTGATACGAAATGAACCTGTGGTAACAACAGAGTGCTGGAAATTTGTATTAATATCTAGGAGATATAAAATGGTGAAGATCTATGAGCGATGCCCTCTTCTGATGAGAGTCTCTACTCCAGCTACCCATCCTACAGTCTGCTTCCCAGCGTGCTCTTGGAAAGAAGTATAAGCCTGATAAAAAGGCGAGCCAGTGTCCAAGAAAAACTATGAATCTTTCCTTTTTCCATAGAAAGAAGAGAAGTGAATTGTAGTCACTGACACAATATCCAAGAGTGTCAGGTATAGCCAGGGAAAAGTAAGAAGGACTTAGAGCAGGGGAGTGGGAGTCCTGAGAGTTGGGGGTCTATTTATAACTCTGTAGAGATCCCACTGTGTGGACTTGGACAAAGTGCTCCAGATTGATGTGAATATCAGTAGCAATACATAAGACCCCTGTTGGCTTCCACAAGCTTTGAAGTATGTTTGAACCAGACTTCAGTGGCTCAGTACGTACTGCACTACCTGCTCCTGTTCTCCCAGGCTGAAATGCAGACCTCCTGCATGGAGCTGTCAGGCCAAATCTTTTTCTCTCTGAGACCCAGAGGAGGCAGAACAAGGGTGCAAGATGGTGGATGGAAAGGCTTTTGTGCTGAGAGACTGGACTTGCCTTCTGCCATGAGGTGAGACCTCCTGAACCTTCCCCTCTCTTCTGCAAGGGGCTGGCCGTCAGGAGAGCCTCAGCACCAGGCACTGTGGCATCTGCACCCAGACAAATCCGTTGCTTCCTTCTTCTAAAGGTGGATGGGCTGCACCTCCATGTACAGCCAAAGTTCAGAAGGTATCACTTTTGAGGGACAAGGCTCCACTTGGTTGGGCACTCTCAGGGCAATCCTCTGGGTGCAGCAAGGTCTGTTGGACACACCAAGGTATGGAAATAAATGCTCCTGTGCCAATTAGCTGGTACTTGCAAGGAAGCTTGATGGGACAGCACTACTATGCAGCTGAAGCCAGAGGGGACAAAAGGCCAGTTGTTACCAGAAGCACACAGACCACCAGCATAACCAGCACCTTCAGCCCTGCTGTTCGCAGCTGTGAAGCTGCAACTGTTTTCCTGTCCCTGAGTGAGGTCTCACACTAAGGTTTCTTTTCACCTGATGGATGAGGCATATTTCCTATAGTAAGTTGAATGGGCAGTATATAATCCCAGACACATTTTTCAACAATGCTTTTAAGTTTGTGCCCACAGGTTTTCCACATGGACCCGCTTTTCACTCACATTCCCCATTTGTTAGGTGATAGCAACCAAATTGTGTTACATCCAAACTCCTAAGCATTGAGACAAAAATGATTTCCCCGGGAAAGGAGCTTACAGTCTAATTAGCTGATGATGTTTCTTCTCAAAGAGTTTGTATTTACAGATTGAAGGTTCAGGTGAGTTAAGCACTGGCTTTCACCACAACGAGCACCCAGAGCTCAGCTAAAGTCAGCCAAAGCCCAGGCTGCCCAGACCCAGCTTGTGCACTGCTATATGGCCACTACGAAGATGGAGACTTTAAAACTGTTGCTGTTACTGCTGATCCCAGCTGGAGAAATTTCAGTGTAAGAAATAAGCTCATGTTTAAAGAGATTGTTCTCTAATCCTGGTATGTTTCAAAATCCTGGGTAAGATTTAGTTAAATCCATGAAGGGAAAAGAGAGGAAATTCTAACCTCAGTATCCGCAAAATTCCTTAACCAAAACAGGCATTGTACAATCGTTAACGAGCTTATCTCCATCTCACAGACATGCCAACATGTGTGCGCACTGTCTGTATGCCACAGGGAGGTGTTGCATGCCTGGAAGCTGAGTGACATGCTGATATGCCTGGGATGCCTGTGGCTGGACACCGGTAAACCTGTGCTGGCATGCTAAGTGCCATTGCTGCCCGATCCTCTTTTTATTAGCTCTCCTTTTTTTAGCTCACATTTAGCTATGTTGCCAGGACCACTGGGTTTTAGAGTTGCGAGGATGCAGAGACTGAGTGTGCACTATCTGGGAGCTCAGGCTATGGGAAGGAACTGCGTAGGACAGCAATGAGTTCCCTGACTCCTTAGTGACCACTGCACACAGGTGTGATTAATTATCACCCCGATTGCTATTAGTCACAATCTCAACTGAATTACTAAGTGAGGACAGGGGGGTTGAGAAGGAAAGTTCCTGATTTTGTGGCACAAGCCTCCTTCAGAAACTCTGGTTCAAAAGGCAACATTGGCAATGTAAGTGTTGGGGTAAGGAAGCTCAAAGGTGTTCTTGGCCCTTTGTCATGCTGTTCTTTATCTTTCCCAATTAATTTCTGGAGTGCTTTCGCTACAGCAGCACTGTTTTGGTAGCTTTGTGAGGGAAGGCAGCAGTAACAGTTACATACTGTTAACATACTTCTGTTAGATTTTCAGAAAGAGACTCTTCAGGCTTCAGCCAGAACATATTCATGATTTCTTGTATGTGAACAGGTCTCTTTCAAGACTCTGAGTTGAGGTCTTAAAAAACGTCCCATTTAACCTCAAAACAATGAAGTTGAGAGCTATATGTTTGTTTTAACTAACTCATTAAAGAATTCTTCATCACCACTTTGTTCCACACATTGTCAAAACTAGGAGCTCATGCTTCAGTAGGAGACTAGGTCATCCTAACTAGAATCTTCCAACTGTAATTTTAAAATTTATTGAGCACATCAGTAATTTTATCTGTTTTGAAAGCATCCAATTGCCTTTTTCTTCCCCCCACTTTTTCAGAATGCTGCTGATTAGCCTTCACTTCTTGAAGTAATTTCATTGCTACATGGATATAATGTATGCATAGGGTGCTCAGTTTCCTTTTATAGGCACTTGCTATTTTGCAGGACATACACTACAGACTCTATATAATTTTGCTTAATTTTGGACAAACAATCCTGGCTTGCATGAGATGTACACTTGTCTCAGGTGACGTCTATCTCTCAAAGTATAGTATGTAAAAATGTCAGAGCTGTGTCATGTGTTAATTGTGTTCACAGACTAGCCTTGATCTGCAGGTGCAGTCAGAACCTGGGCCTGTGAGTGCCATACGAAGGGAGAATCTCCTCTTCATGCAGACAGCTCCCATAGCTGAAAGCTTTCCATTTTCCTTTTCTCTCACTGGGGATATTGCAGTACTTGGTAACTGCCAGCTCCCAACAAGGATGGGAAAATCCTGGTGAAAATTCTATTAGGCAGTTTTCCAGGGTGATTTTTTTGGACAACTTCATCGCTTGCACTCACTTGTGCTCTTCCAAAGGCATGATGCTATGGAGACCATTTGGCGGTAATATTTGTGTTAACAGGATTCATATACCCTCTAGCTTTTAGTCTTAGTTTTGCACCCACGAATAATTGTTCCCAGATTTTTGCTCCTGACTATAATTTACTGCTGGTGTGAATGTCAAGATGTAGCCATTTAGCTCACTGATTTGTGGGAGCAATGAGGTAATTTTATGCCTAGGTCCTCTCATTTGTACCTGCCAGCAATGCAGAGGCAGTCTTTCCTAATCAGGCATTAGAAGTTCTTCTTGATTAATCTCCGACTTTGTTGGAGCCATTCCAGATTTAAGCCAGTGTAGTT
Organism: Pedionomus torquatus; assembly: GCA_013398155.1. Classification (NCBI taxonomy): domain Eukaryota; kingdom Metazoa; phylum Chordata; class Aves; order Charadriiformes; family Pedionomidae; genus Pedionomus; species Pedionomus torquatus. The sequence continues at coordinate 27,031 of VZRU01001485.1, read as the reverse complement.
CATTTCAGGATCAGACCCATTAAGCGTTTTCCAATGAGTAATATACTGTGTCATTCTTCTGCTCTTAAAGATTTCTTAAAATCACAGAAGAATTGATGCAGATCTGGGAGGTACACAGCTCTTCTGACTCCACTGGCACCTTCTCTCCCCTTCCCTGATTTTCAGAGATTCATCTCTAGGTGAAATTTCTTTATTTCAATTTCTTTCTGCATTGTGCTGGAAGCATTAACAAATGGTGAAGTGTGATACTGTCGATCCAGTGCTCTGTGTGGCCAGGCAATCAGGACAAAAATAATTAACACAGAAAGTGGCCTGCCAGTATCCTGCTGAATGAAATTGGAAGCAGTTCAAATACAAAAAGATTTTTTAGCTTACCACTTCTGGGCTACACGTAGCAATAGCCATTTGGAAGGACAACTGCCAGCTTCCATTTCAGATTGCTTGACAGCACTAACTAGAAGACTAAGAGCATTGCTCCCTTTCAGCAGGAGCCGTTAGCCAGATTTGAGGTGTGGAGCATTATTTCCAGATAGGAGAAGAGATCAGAGAGAGGATCAGGTTCTACTCTGATGCAGTGTAAGAGGGTAAATTCTTCTGAACATGGGAGGAAATATGACATGGGGGTGCCTCTGGTTTCCAGTCTGCCAAGCAGCTGCTCGTGATGCCCTGGCTCTGCAGAGGCCCTCTGTTCCCCTGGGTGCTTGCTCCTTTCTCGCTGCTGCCTCCTGCCACCTCCCAGACCCTGGCCCTGTCTGTCCTGTTGTGCCACCACACAGGGACGATGGCTGGGCTTATGGGCACAGCCACATACCTTTGTCCCAGCTGAGCCATTGTGCCTGTGCCTGTAGGGTGATACAGGGGAGGGACTCTTGCCGCTCTCTGAAGTCAAGACCACTCTCCCCTTCCTTTTTCCTCCAGTTTCAAAGATATCTGATGCAGCATAGAACAAACGGTGGCTGTACCAACTAAGAAATCTTTTCTAGGAGCTGAGATCTCTCCTGATGGAAAGGTGATGATCCCTTCTACAATTTTATTTACAGAGCACCCACAGCCATGCTAAAGCTGTGTATTTGTATGACGTTGCTGCCCTTTAGCTCATGTATCTGGCTTTCCCTTTCATCATGCTTGAAGAACTGTCCCAAAATCTTGAGAACAGGTGTCTCACAGATAATAAATCCTAACAAGTAAATGCTAACACACAGGATGCTGTGGTCTAACACACTTCCCATGTAGGGACTAAGGAAATAACACAGAATGACAGTGCTTTCCTACTGTAAACTGGGTATCTACACTGATAAAATTGCAGCTGTACAGACTAAAATTAGTTCTGTCCTGGCAAGCACAGAAGCTGTTATGTACCTTTCGTGCCCTACAATTAACAGTGCATCACTTTGTTTCACATCTGCCTAGATCAGGAGTACACTTGGTGCTTTTAGTGTTTTCTGAAAAGACAGATGAATAGATGAATAGGAGAAACAAGAGAAGAAAAAAATTAAGAGAAGCAAGCCTCTGAAATGGTTTTTCTCTGGAAATTGTTCAGACTGGTGGGCTGAGACGCCTGTGGCGAGACTGCGTTACTCCATGGTGACTGCCAGTTTGCATATACAATGAACTGCACGGCATTTTTTCCAGTATCCCTACTTCAGCCTTCTTGTGCTTAGTGATCCTGAGATGGTCCATTTGTACATCTGCTGCTGCTATACGTCATGAACAAGCCATTACCCCAAGGTCTTATAGGCCATGGACTACTCCGTAAAGCCACTCGACATCTAAAGAGAAAAAGTGCTATGCAGAAGCTATGCATTGTTCATGTTTACGGGTAAGTCTTGCCCTTCCTTTACTTCTGCTCCATGGTTCATCTTTTTCAGCATGAAAATGATGATCAGCCTTCTCTCTCTATTGTGAGGAGGTGTCATGATAGAGACATGAGGAAAGAGGAAGGAACATTGAGATCTAGTTGATTATCACCTTCATAAAATGGTTTCATTATCTCCTTCTGAGACCAGTGTTTCTCACTGACGTTACGTTCCTTGCTTCCTATCAGACAAGCTCTGTTGTCTTGGCCTGGAGGTCTGGGGAGCCTTGCCTCTGCTTAGAGCCAGGCATATCTTGAGATGGTTTATTAAAATAGTGCCATGATTATTGGTAAGAATTTGACTTGAGGTTTTTCCATGACTCTTGCACATCTCTTTTTTTTCCAAGTTTGAACTGAATACATGTATTTGATTTTTCTTGTGCATCATGAATTCAAGTTTTAAAACTGACCTTGCTTAATTTGGCCTTATTTAGCTAATTTATCACTGGCCTGCGTTTCTAAACAATGTTAAATGGAGTACATTTCCTTGTATCTTCCCAAGTAACTAAGTCTCCTGCAAAATTCAAACCATTAAAAGTGAGGGTGGTAGAAGAAGCTCCAAGAAATGAGTGAACTTAATATAAATATTCATAATCATGTCAATTCCACTTTTTAAACAATTTCTGAAATGTTAGTTTGCTCTAACGGCTGGTCAGAAGCACAAAGGTTAGGTTAAGCTTCCTTCGTTAATGGTTTGGCTCAATGCACCCAGCAGTATAATGTATTTTATCAGTGAGGGAAATGATATTGGTTTAAGAGGTTTCATGTAACAGTCATATCCTGGCCAAATGTAATTTTGAAAACAATCAGGGCCATTACGGCTCACACAGAAAGAAAGATAAAGACAGATAGCTGTATATGGGTTTTTAATAAGTAATTCACCCTGGGTCTTGAAACATCAGATTGCCAAGTAATATTATTAATGTATAAGCATGTTGGTAAAATCATGTATTCTTTCCCATTGGTTGACTATAGATATGTTTCTGATGCAAATATCGTGTAAGTGTATTGAATCTAAGCTATGTAAATAGACTATATAGTACATCCATCAAGCAGTTGACTTGATTATTCCACACACTAAAGAGCATTTTCTGACATCAATCTACATTCTGCCTAAATAGAACATTTTTCACCAATGATATTATGCATCATTTACTGTATATTTGATACTAATTGTTCAGCATATCGATCACCTGTCACTCCGAGAGTTTAGTGATCTTTGCAACTTGTCCTGGCAACTTGGAAGTTACAGATAGTTGATTACCCATCGTCTGCAGCAGATTGAGATTTCCTGGACAGCACTGAAATCTTGCCCTGGGCAGGCAGCACAGAGAGAAGAGTTAAGTGGTGGGTAAGGGCCTGCCAAATTGCTACTTGAAAAGGAAAAAATGACACCATTTTGATTTTCATAGAGATTAAGCTATGACAGTACACAAACACACTACAAAGATTAACAGATGTCAGTCACTTAGTCTCCACCTTCCTGGTTGGAAGCAGGCTTTTATTAAAGGGACAGGATGAGGAATGACCAGCACAAGAGGAAGACGGGGAGGGAAGCAAGGTCCTGATTCCCCCTTTATAAGGATGCACTATGCCAATTTGTTTTGGGGGTGCAGGACGCAGAAAGAAGCTGTGTGAGTTCTCTTGTAGAGAACTTCTCTCTTGTACCTGAAAAGAATGGGTATATCTGTGGAAGAAGGTCTTTATTTTTGCATGTGGAGTTTGCATACATGGCAACTAGTTACGTCTCAAAGGGCAATTCTATTGCTAGCTAATGGACAGGGCTCTAAGTATGAGAACAGTCATAACCACCTGATAAAACAGGTTCTGTTTTAATATAAATATGTTGAACTCTCTGATCAATTTTAAAAATCTACGTCATATACGAAAATGTGGAGATTTTAAAATAAATTTCACTGCAGTTGGAGGGGGGGCTGTTAATATTGACTGTTCTGTATCTGTCACAGCACATACATTATTGAACTAGAAAACTACTGGAAGCAAACGCTTTAGAAATAGAAGAAGAATATATTGATTTAATCATTGCATTCTTTCAGCAGTTCTTTTATGACATTTTTTACAGTATGGAGTGTGGGCTGTCTACTTGCCACAAACTTTATTCACTGAGCAGGACATGCCTTTACTGTATATAACCCCTTTATATATATTTTTTTATATATATATATATATACTTTATAACCCCTCTGTGTTACAGGCTTTTCCCTCTCCAGACCACCAAAGATCTTACCAAGGCTCTCATCCTCCCTTGGCTCAATTCCCACCATCTCTTTTTCTCTGTGGCTGTCACAGTCATCCCCCTTAAGCCTATTTTACAATCAGCTCGCAATTCCACCTTACCTCCTTGTCCTCATGAGCTGGCCACCAGTTCACCCTTGTTCCTCACAGAGGCTTCTGCCCACTAGCACCAAGAAATGGGTTCACTCCATTGCAGTTCACGCTTGGCCACAATACTCCCACCCCAATATACACAGCACAGAGGAAAGGTAACTCCTCTCCAAATCTTTGCTGGAGTTTCAGGACGGCTGACAAGCCTGCTGCCCAGAGGGGAGGCTGAGCAGTGTCACTGGTAGTGCAGAGGCACTGAGCTGTCTGCAGGAACCAGGGAGGAAGGGGCAGATTGATGTTGTTTTCTAATAAACAGTAAATTTTCTGGAAAACAGCATTTCAAGGGAATCAAAACTGTTAACAAATTAGGGTCAGACTCAATAAATTTTCAGCCAAGGAAAAAATATCTCGGAAGTGGCAGGTGGCAAGAGATTTTGAAAACCTTGAGACATTTAAAAAAACCAAGTCTGTTGACTCTGCTTTAAAATGCATTTCTCAATTCCAAAGTGAACTGAAAAAGGAGAAAAATTATGGGAAAAGGATTAAAATAACCCCAAACTTGAAGCAACATTTTGTCTTGGGCTGAATGACAAGACCTGACTGATCTGAAATGTTTTTACCTCATGGGCTTTTTCAGTCACAGAACTCGAGGTTGTGTTCTTTTCCCAGCTCCACCCAATGAGCCACTTGTGACATGTACCAACTGTACTGAATGTGCAGACTGGCTGCTTCTTTCGCAGCCTGACCTCTAAACTTTAGTCATCTGTCTCTGCTCCTTCCCTGAGTTTTGCTGTTTTCTTAGAAGATCGACTCCTCAGATTAAAGTTATAGCCTCCTGCCCAAAGGATTGTGCATTAACTCAAAAACTGGGACAAAATCACTAACATACAAAAGATATTATTGTGAGAAGAGATATTAGCAGTCTCTCAACAGCTTTGCTTTTCTCAAGGCACAATCCTACACTGCTTGTATGGGGACATAGTCTCCCTCCTGCTCCAGGAATTGGCAAGCTCAGAGGTGGTGGCTCTCCGCGTTTTTCACGAATTCCTGACTCTGGGGTCTCAAGATGTCTCCAAAAGGCTTCTCTGAGCCGTTCTGGGGACATCTGTGACCAAGCAAGTCAAGGAAGTTCTTATTCTCTGGAACATTACTGCCTCGCCCGTGTATGTTTTGCTTTGGATCTTTTCAGCTGCCATTGTGGAGACCTTCTTCCCAGGGGTTATTTATAAAAGACGCTTTGATTCAGGCAACATGGGGGTTGTATGTGTGGCAGGTAGTGCATGCAGTGCCTTCCCCACAGCATCTCCCTCCTCTCTGTTCTTCTCTGCCATCCCCTGCACATCTTCTCGTCTGTCCCCTTCAGCTCTGCCTCCTGTCTCTCTCCCTCCCACCCACTGGCTCCATCTTCTAACACCGAAGGAATTTGCTGGATCTGCAGCTGTTTTGGGAGGGAGATAACTGTGTAGCAGCAGCTGCAGCAACAGTCGAAGCAGTGAATTACATGAGGATACAGATTATCTGAGCACTTGTTTCAGAGAGGTACAGCTTATCTAAGATGTAGACTTTGCATAAGCAGTATGGAAATGACAGCAGCCCAGCATGACACTGCTGGGTTGGTTTATTTGGGCCCTTCCCTGCCAAGGCCAGCATGGGCTGTGGGGGCAGGTGGGCACAGCAGGTCCGAGGGCTGGGGACAGACGGCAGCCCTGCCTGCACCTCTGCCTGCCTGGCTGGTCTCATGCATGGCAATGGCACTGGGAGCAGACAGTGTATGCTCCTCAGGGCAGGAAACATTTCCTTTACTTACCCATGAAGCATCATGCAGAGCTGCGGTGGTTTATAAATAATAGATGTTTAGAAACACTCAGGAAAAAAAATCGTCTGCCGAATACACACAGCAAAACGTTACCGAAGCATCCCCGAGACTGCCGGAGCCACAGGCACGGTGAGCGAAACCGTAATGTCCCCCCATTCATCTCTCTAACAGTCACCACTCTCTGCTTTACATAGCTGTTTACTTTTTCAGGCATCTTATGCCATAGCATTAAGACACAACAGGGTGTGCTTTACTGGGACATCAATAATACATCGAGTGTGTTGTGAGCCATGACTGCAAAGGCTGAATGACTTCAATAGCCCAAGAAATGTATTAATGCTCCAGTAAACCACATCCGAGAGTGGTAATTCAAGTTTTATTTTGTCATTTTATTAATGATGCAAGTTCCATGATATTATATGTGACACTGTCTAATGGCACGCACAGGCAATGTGGGGACAGCAAGCCCATGGCCAACGCTGGGCAGATCAGCTTCTGTGCCCTGCGAGCAGGGAGGGCAACTATAGTTAGGGAGTTTTGCCTAACTGGATATGCTTTGGGGGAATAGCACAGTAGAGATAGCCTGTGCAAACCTGTATAACCTATATAACAGTGAGGGTGGCAATGTTATGAAGGGCACATATACATACTAGAAATAGGAAGATGGATGATTTGCACATGCTTAATGCTGTAGCTAATCACATCGTTCAGTAGGAAAAGCTGGGCTCCTTGTTAGCAAGAGAAATGATGAAAGATAGGAAGAAAAAGAAAGAAAATTATATCCCAAAGAGTGAAAGAAAGAAGGGAAGACAGACGCCAGTTTGTAGGAGGCATCTCACCTCATTAAACATCTTAATTCCCTTTTATTGTCCACACTGCACTGAAGCCTACAAGATGTATGCATGATTTATAAGCAGTGCTGTGCATCAGCTGAGCAGTTTTATACAGGGCTCAGGAAGGCTGAGGCACGTGTGGTGCTTGGGCTTGGGTAGGTTTTTCCACAGCTTTCGAATCTTGCCTGATTTCATTCACGGTGTCACTTGGCTCTGCTATGCTTGCATGCTTTTATTTTGATAAATGTTTAAACACCTCTATACCAAGTGAAGCCAGGTAAATGTGAGACTGCTTTACTCTGACATAATTTTAAAATTAATTCATACCTGGATAGACCTGCATTTCATTAAAGTTCACTAAATAAGAATCATTTATGTTTATTCAGAGCCAAGAAACCTTAATGGATAATTTTATAGTAGTTTAATAATTTTATTTGTTCAACTTAGCATATTTTAGATTTTCTTATACTCTTAACTGTGTTAGCTATACAATCATGAAGAAAATCTAAAACAACAATGAAAAATGTTGGTGTTCAGATTCCAAGATAAATCCAATAACAACTCTGACAGGATTGATTACAACAGAATCAGCAAAACCTCTAGACTCTTTTTAATGTGGTTTGAGACATAAAGAAGATAATGAAAGATGTTACTTGACAGTAGTAGGATCTAGGTTTAGAGATAAAAGCAAACCACTCTGATTTTTTAGTTTTGTTGTTGAAATGTTTTTCCACTGTGAAATATGATTTTTTTTTCAAAATTGACATATTAATGAAATTACATTAATTTTGATGACATTTTTTTTTGGGGGGGGGGGAAGAGAATATTTTCCAAATGATCCTCTGGAAAATTCTATTTGGGAAAATGCGATAAAACTACAAACTAAAAGTACTTTTGAAATTAAATTCTCTGTATTTATTGTTTTAAACTCATTTTATGTTATGTCAGCAGCAGTATTATTTTCTGTGGTGGTTTTACAGAATTAAATCCTCTTCGCCTTCTCTCTCTGCACTTTTTTGCATCTCTGGGTAGTTTTTTCTGCAAACACAAAATCAGCTACCATCTCTGCGTGGCGGCCCTGCAGATTTACCTGTGTCTCATGACCTGTCTCCTCTGGCCAACTTCAGCTCTGGGCTGGCTTCCCTGTCATTTCTTGTAGACGACCGTCTGTCAACTGAAACTCAATGTGGATGAGACAGAACTTTTAATCTTCCCCAATTCATGTCTTCCCTGCTAGTCCCCTCTTTGATCACTGCGGACAACTTCACCACCTACCTGTCACTCAGGCCCATAATTTGTGTGTCATCTTTGACTCAGACCCTTTCTCAGGTCCTTGCATCCAGGCTGTGGCATAATCCCACTGACTGCTCCTGCTTAGCGTCTCTAAGATGTCACCTTTCCTGTCCATCCCCGTGGCTAACGCCCTCATCTAGCTTCTTCTATGTCTCAATTAGTGCAATATATATATTTTTATCAGGCCTTGACAAATGCAACATTGGCCTTTCAGTGCCCACTTAAAATGATACTGGAAATACTCTTTTCTTAGCCCATCAATCTCTCATTTTCTGTCCATCCCTCCTCTATCTCTTCTTTCCGTATTACAGGAAATGTTACCTGTTTATCCTCATTTTAGTGCTCTGTCACAGTCCACTTCCACTGTCAGTTATCAACTGCTACTTAGTACTGCCAGCTGGGGTCACCCTGATGTGAGCTCCCATCACTCAAGTGCTGGATGCCCAAACTTGCACCCCTAGCTCTTCCCTCCTCTCCAGCTTCCTAGAGGAGCATCCTGCAAGCAGACACAGACTGCTTCGCATCCTCCTCCACATCCCATCGGGAAATTCTTCATGCCTTCTTTCCCTTAGGCTCTTCATTTGCTGCCTGTTGCTCAGTTTCATCCTGTGTTCCCCTGTATGCCGTAATCCGTTTTCCCGTGTCCCACTTTTATCTCTTGGTTCATTCTTATGTTGTAAAGTTTTAGGAGCAGGTACCATCCTATTTTGCCTAATACTTTGAAGCTTAGCTTACAATCAGCTCTTGTGGGGCAGAAATCCATTATACACATGCACTTTATGTTAATGTAACAGTTATTCTTTATTAATACTATTAGTATAAGAATATGGCATAGCATACATCAATTCATGCCTTTTTATGATTTATTTAATATTTTACTATTTTATTGTCCTCGACTTTTGGATTATTATTGTTATTTTAATAATTAACTTTGCCAACTATTAAGTACAGATTTGAAGCCTCCTATTTTCTAGATCAAAGCATCTCCCACTTCTGTTATAATGAAACACTTGAATTCTTGGACAGTCTGAACATGAAACTTGGGTAAGAGTCAAAGTGTTTCATTACAAACAAGCAAGAGATGCTTTGATCTAGAGAATAGGATTTTAAATATTAATTTTTCATCTTGAAGATAAGATCTAGCACAATAAAGTGCATTGTAAATATAACGTGAAATCACAGAAAAGTTCATCTATTGTATTGTGTAACATACGGAATATGTCAGGCAGACTCATGCATTAGAAGGTGTGTCAGAAGGCCCCCTGCCCCCACCCCCAGCTGCTGGGAGTTTCAGTATTCAGTAGGCAAACTGTCCTACTCTAGCAAAAATTGAATTTAAAGCTGAAAGGACATTTTTGGGAGTTCACTATGAGGGAAAGGTCCAGTCAGGCCACAGCTCGAGGTGGTGGTAGTCCAGCTTTGCAAAGGGTGACCACAGAGAGCACATGACTGATGCTAGCATGACTCTAGAGCAGACTGCAGCCCGTGAGGGATGTTTGGAAAATCTCAGGTTTTCACTGTTAATAAAAAGTTCTGTTCAAAGTTAATTTTTAAAGCTTCATTCTATTCTGCCACATTTTGAAATGCCGCTTGATGCTCTCATTTACAAGGGCTGTGAAATAGCCGCCTTTCCCATGAATAGTTGTTCAGCTTCTAAGTTTTGACCACCTCTTGGAAGTACATTTCTATTTAAAATATACCACTTTTCTGTTTTACTTTGCTAAAAGAATGCACTTTAGTGTGGATATTTTGCAGTGTCACCAGAGAGCAGCAGGCAAAATGTGCTAAAAATCACTAAAGAGAAAAAGGAAAAATCCCTGTGAAAGATTTATTCACTGTATGCACGTGTAAGAGCTATCTTCATCTAGAGATTTCCCCTAAGTCACGGCAAAGGTGATAATTTCTTAAAGAGCCCTCCCTTTTCCTGCGAAGAAATCCAGAGCAGCCTCCTCTTTCAGGGCCTGTGAGCTGCATGAAGGGGCTGAACTCCCAAAGCTCCTTTTGGGAACTGAGAGATGATGGATTAATGCATCTCATAACAATCACCATGGAGACCAAAACCAGGGTGGCATCCTCCAAACTGGTAGTGATAGAAAACCCCCTTGGCAATGTGGATTAGTGGGTGCTGCTCTCAGAGTCTCAGGCTACCCTGGATGATGTAGTTTTTCTTGTTGTAAATCAGATGAGACTCATCGGCAGACACTGCACAGCCAAACGTGCAGAAAACTCGCGTCAGTGCTGAATCAAAGCCCGAAACACAGGTCATTATTTAAAGAGAGTTATGAGAATGCCATGAGTTTCAAGATCATCAACGCTGTTGAAGAAGTGAAACCCAAGAATTATAGATACAATGATAGGAAGCCCTTAGGATTTATTAACTGTTTTGTTTGGACTTATTAAAAAGGAATGACACCCATTAAAGAACATCACGGGAATGAGCTATCTAGCAGCCCCAGGGCTGTGACTGAAGGGGAGCTCTGTGATACAGTGAGGGCTCTCTATTGCTTTCCACTGACAAGGCACTCAGCGAAACAAAAAGAAGATCTTGCTTTAGAAATTGTTCATTCAATTCAAGAGTTTTCTCAAACAGATATTGTTCTACAAACACCTCTAAAAGCAAGCAGCCCAATTCGCATTAAATACATGCTCTTAAGCATTAGTCTGAAATGTTGCTGGTGTTTTTATGACAATTCAAAGCACTCTATAGCTGTGTTGTTTAAGGAAGGTGTGCACCAGCACTGCACATGGCTGCCAGATCACTGAGTGTGACCACTGAGAAGAGCAGGAGCCAGCCCTGCTATGGCAGCATGGATTGTTGCCCTGCATGTGTGAATGACATTTACCATCGTGAACCTGGCAGTACTCAAAACGTTGGCGACGATGCAGAGAACATGGACAAGTGATACTATTGTGGCAATTCCCTTTTACCGTCTCTTTACCATAGTGTTTCTTCAGGTTGCCAAACTGGAGACTGCACCCTCTTTCTGTATTAATATAAGTACCTGTGCACTTGAAATGCTCTAGGAGTCAGCCACGCTCCTCTACATCTTCCCACCAGCCTCGGCATGCTTGTCTTGCAAGCTTTGCATAAGCAAGAACCACAGCTGATGTGGCAGGGACTGCCCCCACCAGTGGAGTGTCCCTTCCAGTCCTTTTCTGTTCTTTCCTACTGTCTGTTGGCTCTTTTGGTGTTCAGTCACTCCCGTGTCAGCAGCTTTATTGCAGTGCAGATGTGAGCTGGGTACTTGGAGGTCTGATTTGAGAGATACACTTGCATGTCCACTGAGTCTTTTCAAAGTGGTGTTTCTCATTCCCTTTCCATGAGGATTTTTTTGTCCCCCTGCCATGCCTCCCCCCAGCCATGCCTCCCTGTGACACTACTGCTGCTGGGATTTTCTGCTGTGCCCCTTAATAAGCAAGTACAAGTCACAAGCTAAGATAAATCCCTTCCACTTATTTTGTTACATCCGTGCCAGCCTTTTGAGCCATGTCAAACTCTGGGATTTTTTTTTCTGTATCCAGGAAATTCTGCTCTGCCAATGTATATTTTAGACCATCTGAAAGCAAAGCGGTTTCATTTAAATGGTAACTCTGAGTGGGAAATTCGAAACACAGAAGTCCCAACCCTTCTTCGTGGAAGCACAGAGAGCATTGCTCAACAGGTTATAAAATGCTTTTGCAGATGGAGTTCCAACATCTACCTGAGCTATTTGACCATGTCCCTTCAACTAGTTCGGATAATTTTTCTTTTCTGTTTAAAAACAGCAATATGTTGAACCTAACCAGGATAACTGAGATGCCACGGGGGGTAGCTGCCTTTCTTTTTTGGAAAATAATTGTTGGCTTCTCTATGATGTCTGTGTTGTCTCCTATGACATGGCAATGGGAGAGTGTCAGATTAGAAATCCCATCTCACACTTTTTTCTACCCCTGCCCCATGAAGATGCTTAGTCCTTTGTGCATACATCCTTTTTATTTTTTTTCATTTGGGTGAGCTTCATTGCAGCTTATTATTATTGAAAGTCAAAGATTGAAGACTGAATACAAGGATATGATGTACCATGGGAAAACCTAGTTATGTGAAAGCTTTGCCTGAGAATCATCTACTTTGTGTTGCACAAAAGGTACCGCAGACACCCATGTTGTTTTTATTGATCTTACAGATTTGGTACTGGGGCATTTACAGTTTAGCTTTGCTTTGGACACTTATTTATTTTACTTGAATTTGCTCAAAATGCAACAAATTAAAGTGTTCTGACAGATTTTTGAATGCTAGCCTAGAAAAAGAAATAAAAAGCTTTCTCATATAAGGTGAGCCAGCTGTCTCCAGAAGAAGAGATATCACTCCACACTGTCACTAGTTTTCCTGATGCCCAGAAATTCCGATTAGTCAGGACGCCTCTGCCAGGGGAGAGAGAAACATTCCCCCTACGCCATGGGCAGGAGCAATCACAAGTGCCATGTGCAGCTGAAGCTGTTTAGCATGATGGGGCTGAGCTCTGCCCAGCCCAGAGCCTCCCAGCAGATGGTGGCAGAGCTGGCCCCAGAGATTCCCATACCTCCCTGTATGTCCCCGTTCCTACCTGTAACTCCCCCCATCTCTCTACTGGGACTTCGCTTAGATCAGTTCCCGGAGCTGAGCTGAGAATCCAACCCCAATCTCCTACGCCATGTACTTTGCTTTCCCAACCTTTACTACAGAAGCATTTCCTGCATTTTTAACGGAAATCTTTTAAAACTGTGATACTCCCAAGGATATAGAAGAGTGCTGTAGTTGCTATTTTACTTAATATTAAAAGGTTAAAAAGCCCATGAAAACATATAGCTGTGTGGAAATTAATGATGGTATCTCTTGTAAACTAGTGCTGTGTATGTACCTATCCGCTCATAATGTTTTAAAATATACATAGCAGAGTGCAGATAGTGATAACACATTTGATTGTATCTGCTACCAAAAAAATATAAAAATATATATGTCAGACAAATAACTTATCTCTTTTCCTATTCTCCATATTGATAAAATCCATAGAGGATTTAATCCATCCGAGTGTGCTTCTCCATGTTATTCATCTCAACTGTGCACTCAGAAAGTTCAAATATTTAAATTGGTTTAAAGTCAGAATATTAATGGCTGTTCTCAGAAATTCAATAACAGTTACAGTTTCCCACTTGATAGGTACTGTCACAAATGGCTACTGCAGATGTGTACATAGCTAATTACTTTGCAACAGTTAGGATCTTAGTCCAAGTGTATGAAGATTTTTACTAGTATGTGTAAAGAGAAGTTCTGAAGCCCTTTCAGCTCCTGATTGCTGAAGGAGTGTGCTAAGGATCCTAGCTGGTAAACCTTAAAGTATCTCATGACAAGCAATATTGTGGATCCCCTAGGCGCAAGGTCTGGGAGAGTTCAGGTTCCCCCCCAGCAACACACAGGACATGGGATTTGGTGTAGATGAGCATTGTTTACTCTCAAAATGCCAGTCCTGGTGAAACAAGTTTTCAGTTAAAAATACAGAAAGAAAAAAAAAACACATAAAACTTACAAAGAGAATTCAGCAGGCAAGGAAAAAAGCCCTGTACACCATTAGACTGCAACTAGCCACCTCCTTTTACTGCAAAACCAGAACATATGCTTCATTTCAAGCCCATTTTTAAATACACCCCTAATTATGAAATCATTACCAGAAACCTGCATGATAAGGAAAGAAGAATTATTATATTAACCTGGGGTCTTCAGTGCACTCGGAGGCATCACGAAGCAGCTCTCCTGCAGTCAAAGCCTGCACACTCCCTCTTTTCTCTCATCCAGTGAGTCACTTCTTCCCTTTAATCTCCCATTAAAATCCTTTCTATCCTCTTCAGTTTATGACTCTGTTGCTGCAAGGTGGTTTGTGGCACGCGGTATGGCTAATCCTTGGGATCTCATCGTATTGAGAACAGAATAATTGAAAACAGCTTGAAGCAGTTGTAGTTAGGCACACAAATCAATGACAGATAATCATTTAAGCACAAACCAAAACAGACATTTACATGGGAAACAATCATGGCCTTGGAGTTACACCCCATTCTTGCCATGCAAAATCTTTCATGGATTTGGCAGAGTACCCCCAGAAGCTAAACTCCACTGCCAATGTGGCCATCCCCTTGAGACAGCACTGGCAAACTCCTGCTGGAAACCTGAGCTCAGCTGTAAACAGGCCATCCAGCTGAGGGTGAAGTAAAACCGTGCTGCCTCCTGAGCTGCAGGAGAGAGCCATGGTACCTGCTGAGCAGACCAGAACTGTGCAAAGCCACACAGAAGAGGAGAGCGTGGGGCTGTGTCCCTCCTTCCAGGATGTTGCTCCCATCCCAAGCCAGCACAAGGGAGGTGGGTTGTGCTCAGCTGCACTTTGCTGTGTATGGAAGTGCAGCAACAATAATAAGAACTTCTGAAGTAGACTGTTCCCTGACTCAATAGTGCAGATGGGAGCACATATTTGCCTGTCATTTTCTGATTACAATCATATTTATACCAGCTCGTTAAAATGTTTTAATAAATGATTACCTGATAAAAACACTTCCTCATGGCTACGGTGCTGGGGTTTGCTCATTTTTGCCACAATTTCAATAACCATTCAAATTTAAAAGCAGAATGAAAACAATGAAATGACAATTTTAGATCATTCTGAGTACCTTTAGAAAGGCACCTGGAAACTTAAATCCCAGATCTTAAATTTAAATCCCAGTGAGTGAGCACTGTAACATGTGTGGCTCTCATAGCTCTGAATTTCTCTGGGTGAATTTCTCTACAGTTGTCTGGTTTAGAGATGTAGTGAAGTTGGAGGTTACAGCTTCCCCAGCACCCTCTGGCCCCCTCGCTGCTGTCACGGCTGCAGTCCTCTGCTCGGAGCAGACCACCCTGCTGCTGATGTGATGCACATGCACACACAGAACCAGCTGAAAAGGGCTGGTGATCTAGTAAGTCTTTGTTATTTACATCTACTTATAATTAGGCAAGTGGGATTTTTTTCCTGTCATTTAACCTTTTGCTTTAAAAACTTCAGCATCTTCACCAGAGAAGTTTCAAAAGTTTAGTTGCCAATTTTCCTTCCACTTTCTGTGACTCCAGTGAAAGGGTATTATTTATCAAACTAAGTGTATATTATAATCTTTGCAAAATGGTAAAGATCAAAGACTACCTTGCATCAAGCAGAATTACGGTGCCATAACATTTTATCTTGTTACAGCTGATATCAATCATGGCATGACAGCAAGCTACAGAGAAGGTTTTTTCAGTCAGTATCGCTGACACGCTGCAACATCTGAAATACAGCAGCCGGCTGGCATGTGCTCTGGGTGTGAAAGGGAAAAACCAGCAGCATAAGTAAGTGCCTTCGGTATCCATGTCATTAAGTACAGCCATTTGGCCCCGAAACACATGCACACGACTTTAATTCTGCCTGTGGCTCTTGCATCCTCGCAAGGGAAGAGATAAAAGCTTCTACCAGAAGAGAGGGCTTGATTTCAAGTGACAGTGGTGACATTTTCAGCAACGACCCCTGAGTACAGTAGAGTCTGCCATATGATACTGCTGCCCCAGAGGCATGTGCATCGTCCTCCTCTCGCCTGGAAGAGGCGGGAATCCCGATCAGTAGCCAGGAGCAGCCGAGGCTGACCGGCACCGGGCAGTGAGACACCGACCCGGCTGCACCCCAAACTGTGGCTGGCTCCGCATGCCATGCAGCTGCCAGCACGAGTGCTCTACAGCTCTCCTGCACCAGCCGTGAGCCAGTTGCTCTGTCCCCACAACTCGCAGTCATGTCTTGGTTTAATTTAGGCTTAAGAGTCTTTTCACAGTGGCCACAGAGAGGCTGAGGAAAGGAATGAGATTTCCCCTGTTCCTCCCCAGGACCCTGCCAAGTGCTCTAGCACTTTAGCACTTGGCAGCCCAGAAAGCCAACCGTATCCTGGGCTGCATCAAAAGAAGCGTGACCAGCAGGTCACGGGAGGTGATTCTGCCCCTCTACTCTGCACTCATGAAACCCCACCTGGAGTACTGTGTCCAGCTCTGGAGTCCTCAAC
>VZRU01001485.1:0-10819 GCA_013398155.1 Pedionomus torquatus | reverse complement strand
GGACAAGGGGTAATGGTTTTAAACTGGAAGAAGGGAGATTTAGATTGGATATTAGGAAGAAATTCTTTCCTGTGAGGGTGGTGAGGCACTGGAACAGGTTGCCCAGTGAAATTGTGGATGCCCCATCCCTGGAAGTATTTAAGGCCAGGCTTGATGGGGCTTGGAGCAACCTGCTCTAGTGGGAGGTGTCCCTGCCCATGGCAGGGGGGTTGGAATTTGATGATCTTCAAGGTCCCTTCCAACTCTAACCATTCTATGATTCTATGAAAGTACTGCATGCACTGTGTCTCCCAGACTTACCTCTGGTAACATCTGGTAGAGAACAGAAAGGAAAGGGGAATTATAAGAGATCTGTTCTCATACATATCCCTTCCCACGTCAATGCATCCCTCCTCTGTGTGTCTGGAGCCAGACCTATATATTTCTTACTACAATATACACAGGTCCAACAGCAGTATCTTTCCATGCTGCGTTTGTAGACTGGGCTTCTGCGAAGTGCTACCTATATTCCCATCCTGTGGATGCTCCCAAGAACCTGCAGCAAAAGACAGGTCCCAAAGCTTTTCCCAAAGCACCAGTGGGGCATAATGAGGCGTCCAGCAGCCCACAGTCAGCCAGCGGGAGCAGGAGCATCCAGGACCAGCCTGCTGAGCTGGCACACCACTCCACGCACCCCACAGCCCTGTGGCTCCTGGAAGAGAGAAACTGCAGTTCTTTCAAGAAGCCTCGAGACTGGCCATGGCTGGAACACTTCAGTTTCTGTATTTGGTTTATATTAACATTACAATTTCATAACAGGCAACTTCACTTCAAATGGTCCTGCAATTGTTTCTCAGAGACTTCAATTCAGAGAGGGAACCCTTTCACCAAAGGAAGGAGGAGGAGATGAAGAGACAAAGCAAATGTAGTCAGGAAAGTACAAGTTTGACAAATTTAAATATCTTGGGTTTTCAGGATTTTCTTGCTATTTGAATAGAAAACTGCATTGTTTTAGGCGAAGTGCCTGTCTTCAGTCTTTCGGTCTTCTTTTTCTCTGTTACTGAAAGCCACACAATGTACTTCCCCACCACTTACTAAAATGCTTGTAAAAACTTGAAGAATTATTTGAAAAAGGGCATTCCTATTCCTTATGCATAAAACATGCATGCATATTCATATAAAACATTTAGAAAAATTTGTACCAGTTATAATTAGCATGTTTTGTGCATCTATTTTCTTTGCTATTAAATAACAAATTTGTGGTAACCATAGCAACTGAAACATCACATGGTACTGGTGCTATTTTGGGGATAACATAAGTACCTTTCTTAAAGAAGCATTCACACCTCTAAGCTATGAATTTTAATAATTTTCACGATAAAATATCAGTTTAGTAGATTTTATTCATCTCTCACTATAATGTTGATTTGATGTACAATGCACTATCATGTTTTGCACTACTTATGACCACTTAAAATCACTAATGAGTCCTCTTGTTTTGCAAAAAAGGCAGAAGACTTTTAAGAAAAAAAAAAGAGAAGCTATGTGACATATCAGTGGAACTTGCATTCAGGGGAAAGAACAGTAAAATGAAGGATTTCTGTTATTGTTTCTGGAGAAGGAGCTAACATTGGTCATATAGCTCTTCACGCTTGAATGGAGGAAAGCAGAAGGGAAGAGATGCTTTCATTTGCCCTGGAATAGCTCCTAGTGGAACAAGCAAGAGGTGTTGCGTTAGCTCTACTGGAAGATGGGAGATGTCCTCATGGACCTCACAAGGGAAGACACCGGCTTCAAAGCCAATTCCCTGCCACTGCAGTCAAGTGTGTTTGTCTACTGAATATCTGCTCTACACAACACTACACACTATGGCCCTTCCAACATATCTCTGAGACCTCTAGCTAATGAGATAAAGAGCAAGAGACCAAATGCCACAACAATAATGAGCCATTAAAAGAGATTAGGTGGCAACAAGGTCAGTATCCATGTGCTAGGCTCCTACTAGGGCAGGGACTCTCTTAAATAAAATTTGCGGGAGCGCCACATAACAGGTAAGAAAAAAAATGCCTCAAGAATCCCTGGCAATGTGATGAATTGAGAAAAAATGGAAAAAATGTGGAAGAAATTCCCTTCAGTCTCTGAAACTGGTAATTCAGTTAATCGTGAGAATGTAAGTAGGAAGAACCAAACAGGCACCCATGAGAAATGAATGCTATTAAAAATATCCTGCCCACACGGACATGCTAATGAAAAATGCTGTTTGACGTGATTAATTGTTTTATCATGAAAGTGTCTGTATAGATGAAACCCACCCTGAGCTGTCAGGATGGCGTTATCCATCTCCCACACCAGAGGTAATGAGGGATCATTCACCCTGGGTGGCTCCTACACAGGTGATTTAGGTTAATACATGTACTAAAGAAGCCATTAGGCCAGGAAATGAGTCAGACTAAGCCTGCCTGCCAAGGTGGAGTTTGGAGCAGTGGAATTTTACCAGAAGGTGAAGAAAAGCACTGAGGAGAACTATGAAACTCAGTTGTAAGTATGTGTGAAAGCCAAGAGTCTGTAGGGGCTGTGGGGCTAACTGGGGATGTGGCAGCAAAAAGGTTTCATGCCCACAAAATGCCTCAGACCTGAAGTTAGAGCCTCCGGTGTAGGCAAAGGCTCACCAAACTGTGTGCTGGCTTGTAGCAAACTGCAATGACTGAAGACTAATGAAAATTTTAATTTTATAAGCTTACCTGGGCCAACACTTGCAAATCTGAGTCGGACTGTGGGTATTAGCCCAAGTAAAGATTTGTAAAGTAACGTTTTGCCTCTGCCTCCGTTCCATTCTGCTTGTCTCCTGTTTTCTGTCATTCATGTGTATCATTGGGAAACTTTTATAAAAAGTTCATCTTTATTTACCACTTACCACAACTTTTGTAGGAGAAGGCTTATTTCTGCTTTCCCCTTATTTCAAAAAATTAGCTTTTTAGTATTATGAGTAACTATGAATATTGTCAAAATGCTCCCTTGCAGCCACTTTGAAAATAAGGATTTTTTCACAAACTGTTATAGTAAACAATTTGATTTGGGGGAAAAATAAAAATAAAGCCAATATTCCAAGACCTCAAAAACTGAAAGTTTTGATTACCCTCAACTAACCTTTAATTGTTTTCTATATCTACTCTCACCCCAAAATAAGTAACCCAAGACAAATCCTCCTTATCCTCTTGCTGAGTCTTTGGGGACTTGCAGTGCTTGCTCCTAGGAGGCCCTTATCTGCTTGGTTCTCCCTTGTCACAGTTCCTGTTATGCAAAATGCTTCTCTGCCTACTGTCCTACACCAGTGGTTGGTGCATCTCCTCCCTTCACCTATGCTGTGGAGAGGAGCCAGTCCTCGGCTCGGCTGAAGGCAACTCTGCTCCAGCCCTTCCCTTGCCTTCCAGTCTTGTTCTACTCCAAATACCTACCTCTTAAGAAAAGTCTTGGGAAAAGGTCTAACAAGGCAGCAGCACAGTGTTTCAGCTGAACACATATGCTTCCAGGGGCCCTGAGGGGTGAAGCAAAAGTAAACCCATTAGAGGCAAAAAAAGAAAGTTGCACAATACACTTTTCTTGATCCGTGCTGTGAAATGGGAACTTCCCATTCTACTTTCTGTTTGGAGGGAAATGAAAGTAAAGAAAAATATTTGGAAGATGGTGGCGAGTGATAAAATACAAAGAAGTTCTTTTTCTTACATAGTAAGTGAATGGCTTTCTGCCTTGTCTTTTGTTAAAGCTCTTAATCCAGCCGGTAAATAGGGACCTTCCCTTTGGACTGACTGTTTAGATATAAGACTTAGAGCTGATCTGAAGTAATGGGATCAGAAAATAGGAGATGTATATCAAAGAGAATGATATATATACTCATACTAGTGAAGTTTTCTTGCAGCACTCCTCACATACTGTATGTAAATGTTCGCAAGTACAAAGTGCACTTCATTTTACTGCAGACCTAAACTAAGACACCAGCTCCGAGAAGCCTATTTGATCCCCGGGGGGCAGCCTGCCTGCCTTCGGGCAAAGCACAGATCCTCTACAATAAAACAGAAAGCGAGAGGTAATTTTGTTGCGTGGTCTGACTGAGGTTTATTAAATGCTGGAAGAGCTCGGTGTTTAAGGGTGGTGGAAGTGGAGATGCACACTCCCAGATCTCAGAAACAGCAATATTTCACTAGATCAAACTAAGAAGGCAGGAAAGCAAGGATTTGGGATAGAGTGAGCTCTTAATTTATTTATTATTTTTTTTTAATAATCTTAAAAGAAAAACTATATTTCACATATAAAAATTTTTTACCCTACTTGTTACACTACCCAGACTTTTACAATGAAGCTGTGACCTCTCTGGCCATTTCCTCAAGGCTGTGCCGTGGCTTTCTGCGAGTATGGCTGTGGAAATGCATTGTTCTTCTTGGTTTGGAAACCCTCCAACTTGTACTCAGCTGACATGGGACAAAAAATCTTGAAAATTCACAGACTTGTCTTGTTTCCAAAGACACCGCTGACCCAGACAATGTATTCTAAAATCCTTAATCATTTTCTACTTACTGAAAATCCTCACTGAATGAGTGGAAATTTCTCCCAAGTCAGAAATTAAGAGAGAAGGGATTTCTATTGAGGTTCTTAAAGATGAACAAAAAAGTATAATGAGAATATAAATATAAAATATGATACATATATTTTTCTTTATACTTTAAAATGTGTAAATGAGTCTCTTGCCTTTCATTTTGTGTTTAGGAACTTTTGGATGCAATTTGATGCTATTCATATTTTCCAGGGCAGCTTTTCAACCAGTTAATTTTTTTGCTATAGTACCTATTCAGGTGAACAGCTCTGGAGACCCTAACATAGGAAGGATGTGGACCTGTTGGAGGAAGTCCAGAGGAGGGCCATGAAGATGACCAGGGGGATGAAGCACCTCTCCTATGAAGACAGGCTGAAAGAGCTGGGGTTCAGCCTGAGGAAGAGAAGGCTCTGGAGAGATCTTATCATGGCCTTCTAGTGAGCCTACAGGAAAGATGGGGAGGTTTTTTTATCAGGGAGCTCAGTGATAGAACGAGGGGTAATGGTTTTAAAATGATAGAGGGGAGATCAGATATTAGGAAGGAATTCCTTACTTCAAGGGTGGTGAGGCAGGGGAACGGGTTGCCCAGAGAAGCTGTGGATCTCCCCATCTCTGAAAGTGTTCAAGGCCAGACTGGATGGGACTTAGAGCAACCTGCCCCCATGGGATATGCCCCTGCCCATGGCAGGCGATTTGGAATCTTAAAGGCTGCTTCCAACATAAACTATTCTATGATTCTACTATGGCTATATTCTAGAAGATACTTGAAATGCTATAATAAAGAGGTAAACCTTCAACCGGCACCATCGAGGTAACTTGAAAAAGTTTCTTAGTCTAGAGAGCTCTGAAAGAAACTCAGTTTCTTCAATTTCTTGCATTAATCCTGTGTGAACCAAGTAGAACTTTGCAGATCAATAATTAGACCCAAGTTTAAAAAAAAAAAAAAAAAAAAAAACTAAAGAAAATTTTTCCTATTGCTCAGGTCTTTGCAGAAGCAAAGATCAATATTTACAAAAGTTGTTGGCCTGAGCAGACTTTCGTCCCCATTGAAAGCACTGCGCGACTAAAGCAGGAAATCTTCGGAGGAGGTAGTGCAGGATCTGCTTCGCATTCCCAGAGCCTCAGACTGTCAGCACGGAGCTAGTAGCTTGTAACAAATCCAGCTCTTCCACAGAATAGTAAGAACAACAGACTGACATCCACGTGCAGTCTCTGTTTTTCTTTTTTGTCACCGTAGTACTCTCCTATGAACTGTATGGATAAGTTCTTCTGTACTGCTACTGGGTTTTGTTTTCTTCTCAAAGTAAACCTGGTAGCTGTCAAAACCTCAAGTTATGTTATGAGTACATAAAATGGCTGTCAGTATTTGTATTAATACATTTATCCCCAATCAGCTGGAAGCTGTGAAAAGTTTGCTCTAAATTCATCCCTAAGATAAATTTTTTTAAATACCAGTAGAGGGGATGTTTTAATTCTACTGCGCAAATAGCAGCCACTTTATTCTTTTATTCAGTGTTTTAAGCAGCACAAGTCCTTCAATATCTCAAATATTTCAAAGACAAAGCCGTAATATTTAAAGTGTTTGGAATAAATGTGTCCTTCGTTGCTTGTTTCAACATTATACTGAAAGGCCTTCGTTTCAGTTGAATTGAATTTCAACTAAGTTAACTAATAGACAGGAATATCAGGCGGTGGCGTGGCACCATCCCAGTTGCTAATGCAAAATGATGAGCGAGCGGTGACAGGTTAGCCCTGGAACGGGGGGCAACTTGCTTTTCATATTGATTGTGTTTTCCAGTGGGCATCAGGTCGGGTATTGAGACCTCAGGGCTCACTCTGTCTGCAGTTGTCTTGCTGTTTGCTTAGCTTACCTTGAGCGAGTTCTGCAAATGCTTCTGTACTGTTCATCCAATGATAAAATAGGCCCAATGTTTATCAGTGCTGCAAAGGCATCTATACCTCTGAAAGGGTCTTTGGTGTTCCCTGTGAGAAAGATGCCGTGAGCAATATAAGATGCACAATGTGTCTGTATATAAAAATGTAATCACAAGGGTTAATGTTTCTCTGCAGGACATTTATATTTACCTATTATTAAATTCCTTGTGAATTAATGCTTGTGTTCAGGTGAAAACGGCTTTACAGAAAGAAAAAAGAAAAAAAAAAAAGAGAAGATACAGGCACCTGTTTAGAGAGGAGCCACACAGATCTATGTATTTTAGGAAAAGCATTTGTTGATACAGAACAGATCAACGTGTAACTGCATAATAAGGTGAAGAAAAGATGAGATTAAATGTTCAAATACATATACTAATTAGAAAGGACATGTACATCCACATATAGAGAACCTGACAGTGGGAAAATGACAGAGATTCGGTGCTACAATAAATTATAAATGTCAAATTACAAGGATGCATGTGAAAAAAATCTTGTAACTCTTAGGAACTAGACTCTGTATTCATGTGAAAGCTGTTGCCTTTATCATCTTCTTAAATCCCTCTAAGGTGTTCTGTCATTCACTGTCAAATTTTCTACGTAAGATAGTAAGACATATGTCACACAAGTGTCCAAAACGGCTTCTCTGCCATTGCCAGGACACACCAGTATATTTTGGGAGGTTTTTTTAAGCAACAAGAACATTAAGCAAGAGATCTGGTTAAGTATTAGCAGTCAATTACAGAATGTTTTGTTGTTTCTCCCTCCCCCCCTTAGATGTGATAAAATCTAACATGTGATGCCCAAAATGTAGGAGAAAAAGGAAGCAGCAGTGTGTGTTCAGATTTGGCTGTGTACTCAATAGCTTGTCAGAGAGCCATAGGATGCACAATAAAAATGGATGGTAACTAAATTTTGATGTGCAAGAGCATGTGTTTAATTTGCAAGATGTTTTGTTTAATTAAAAGGTAAATACCATTTATAATTCTTCTCACAAACTGTTTGAGAGCAGCAACAACACCTACAGAGCTCTCAAGCTGCCTGAAGAACTTCTTTGATGCATCTGATCCATGGGTTAGGTACATTTAAATGAGAACAGTCCACTACTTTATTAAACAATGTTTTTAATTTTACACAATACTGGTTTATGGCTTCTAAAAAATTCTGACCATCAGTTGCAAGATGTTAGCTGCATGATGCAGGTAAAATATTCTGTTACGGAAGAGTGGTGAAAATCCCTCCCTGGATATAATTGACTGAGACACAACACTCACCCTGTGCAGATGACTTGCATCAAGCCAATATATCACATAAATATGAAGGCATAAAACCTGTCTGCACAAGTCCTGTTCAGACTCCTCTACATACAAGTCAAAAACACTGCTGCCAAAGCAATTGCGTCTTTGAGGCATGCTTTTCCTAGCTATAACCTCTCCTTACACACACCCCCCCAAGCTTGCACAGGTTACAGTTCCTTTTAATTTCCTTTAAGGTCCTGAGACTCAGCACCCCGTTGTAGCTTATGGCCTCACACTGCTGTGGTTCCTTCAGCAGAACCCGTCATCGGACCAGGCTCCTCCTCACTCCCCATAGCCTGGGGTGAGTTTGTGGCTGTGCCTGTGGCAGGACCTCTCCAGAGGCACCACGCATTTGACAAACAAAGCATCTGAAGCCAAGAGAGAAACATCAGTATCAAATAGAAAGGCAGCACCAATGCAGTGATGGGTGTTGTGCACGGTCGTGTCACCCTACTGCATCCACACAGACATGCCCTGAAATGAGAGTATCTTCTGCCAGCTGCTTAGTGGCACTTTTTGGCTACAACTGCTGATGGAAAAATGCAGGGGAACTGCCTGGCTCTGAGAGATGGCTACCTCTCCTACCAGCAGTATTTATGGGCAACATCTCCTGGTCAGCTTTTCCAGTAGGGAGCCCAGCAGCTCCCATTTTATTAGGCTGTTCTTGCATGAGGAGAATGGCTGGGAAGAAGCACAGGTTGCTGACACCCAGCTCTCTAATATGCTGAAGCTGGATCCTGTTCTGCTCATAGGGTCTGATGGTATCAGCCTCCAGAGAACTGCTGTCTGACACTCCCAGTCTGTTGTTAATATTGGTTTGGTCTCAGCTGAGCTATTTCTAACAACGAAGAACATATCTGAGAGAGTTACAATTTGCTCTAATCATATTTTTCCAGTTTTTCTCTGTGATAATTACTCCCATAAATATCGTTGCTTCACCTCAGCTCAACAGAGTGCTCTCTATTTCTGCGCTCACTCTCAACCCTCCACACTCAGATTGCCAGGGAAGGACAATGATAGTATTTGTTATTACCAGTACCACTCTCACTATGGGGCTGCTGGGGCTTCCAGTTTTAGTCCTGTTCCTGTGCTGTATTAGCTGTTTCAAAAATTGCCATCTGAAGTAAAAACTGAGGAAGAAAATTTGCTAAATTGTGCTTTGAAATAAAGCTTTGACTTAGTCTTCAACCAAGCAAAGACCTGAAAAACAGAAGTCAGGATGATACAGCTTTACTGTTAAGTGTCTCTGACTTTACTGCTGGTCCTACTAAACTGGACTTAGGTTAGGAACAGAAATTTTTTTTTAACATAATCAATGGGCTGGGCAGATCACAGGAATTCCTGTTCCTACTGTGGTTACTGACTAACAGCTTTTAGGTTAGATCCTTAACTTAGATTTTGTAAAAGTAGAGATTATTTTTAACTCTCAGATGAAGATACCCAGATGCATTTGGACTTCAGAGTGCCAAGTACCAGAAAGGAGGCACTTGGTCTGAGAGCATACGATGCAAGTGGGTATATAGGAAGAAAAATGAGGTAACAACAGGAGTATTTCTGGCCATTTTAAAATTTGTGAAATGTAGCAAAAGACAAAAGGACTCACCAAAGTTACTTCTGTTGTCTATGGCAGACCCGGTGTTCAAAGTAAAATCTCCAGATTTCTAATGTACCCTCTTAACTACAAGGCCATTCTTCCCCTCAAGAAGATGATATATAGGTATATAAATGTGCATTGATGTAATGCCAAGTTATAAACCACAAGCCTTTCAGAACTCATGTCCCTGACAGATTGCGAGAGAACTTGAAGTCAGGAGAATTGTGGTTTGTCTGACCTTATGCTAATCATTCTCCCTACTTGTGTCTTGGTCAAACTGAAAATGGATAGAATAATGAACCCTTTTGAAAACCGTAATTTCTGGGTGTTGGTCATGACCCAGTTTTCATAAGTTGCTAGGATATGGGGATAATCAGGGAAATGAAGATTCTATCTTATGAGACAAGACCGAAAAGCTTGATTTAAACAAAAGAAATGATGAGAAGGAATATTAGTACACTGTGAGGGGAGTAAATATCAGAACTAATTAAGTTCAAGGACAAAATTGGCATCTGAACAAATGGATATAAACGGGCCCCTAATAAATGTAGGCTGGAAATCTTAAGAAGCTGAGTTATGAGATTGTGGAACAGCTTTCCAAGGGGAATAGTAGGGCCAGAGAAAGTAGGTGCTGTTTAAATGGATCTTGATCAGTTTATGAACTGGGTATCATGCTGGAGACAACTGGAGGGCTAGACCCTCTGGCCCACAGTAGTCCAATGTTCCCACTTAACAGCCAAGCTAGAACATCTTGGTGATATTCTGGAAAAAGTAGTAGTCAGACACAATGTATCTCACATTGCAGCATGCGTATTTTGGCTTTTAGACTCCTCCATTTAGAGAGTCTTTTCAGTTCCCTGATTATCCCCCCAACCTAGTACTTGAGACGTTCTTCGACATTTCCAGGTAATCCTTCCCTGCTCTTAAGTTAACAACATAGGAACAGAGCTGAAAACAGTTCAAGGTGGCAAGGGAGGACCTGAGCAGGGGCAGGCAGCCGGGCACCATGTGTTCCTTTCTTCTCACATAGCTGAAGACCCTGCACCCCACCCGTGAAGACCCTGCCAGGAGCCTGGTGGCTGTGTCTCCCAGCGCAGTTATTTCTGGGGGCTGGCAACCCGTCCTGCTGTCACGACACGGGGATGGCAGACGCTGGGACAGCCCCGCATCCCCTCCCACCTTGCCGGAAGGAAGGAAGGGGTCTGTGACCCCGCACAGCTCCCTTCCCTCACCTGCCTGTGCCCAGAGCCTGCTCTGCCGAAAGCCCCCCGGACGGCAAGCCCTGTCTCACACTCACCGCAGTCCGTCCTCCCCCCCTGCTCTCTGCTCCCTGCTTTGCTCCAGGGGCGGGAGTCGCGGGCCGGGAGCGCCCCGGCCGGACCTGGTACCCGCACCTGCCTGCGCGGGCTGCGGTGCCCCGCGCGGCCA
>VZRU01001450.1:0-89643 GCA_013398155.1 Pedionomus torquatus | reverse complement strand
TTTTTTTTTTTTTCCTAAGTTGAAGCATATCAAAATAGTTCGTAGAGGAATGATACAGTCAGTACTACTATTTATATGTCAGGATAATTGTAGAAAATTTGCTGCTACAGAAATGTTTAAGATGTACATATTAATAGGAATGCCATTAAACGGTATCTGAGATGTGACCATGTTTTCATCTGTAGGGTAGCATCTGGGGTAGTGTGCTTTTATTCTGGAAAAGCATCATTAAACTTAGCAACTTTGTCTTTTAAAGTGGATTCAATTAGCTCTAGGTTTTGGTTTTTTGATCTGTATAGATGTCAGTGCTGCAATTTCAGCAGCCTTTTATTCAGAGTTTTCAGCCCAAACCCATTTTTTCCTCTTTTTGTCTTCCTTTTATTTATTCATTTATTTTATAAATTTTAATTGGTGAGAGCTAAGACAGAATGTTACATGATGGTGTTAAATAAAGAGTTTGGAATATTTTATTTGTTACTAATTTAAAAAAAAATATTATTACTCATGATCCTTCTTGCTTGCAGTTAGTAGACATTAAGTCACTATTTATGCAGTTTGTTTTGACTTTTGAAACTGTTTCCATCCTTAGAATGGGAAATAATTGGATGAGAAGAATGTAGTGCTCTTGTAAAGGGAGCACTTCTGATCATGAAAACACACTGCATATTCTGTTCATATACTGTTTGAAATAGAAGGAAGAGAATTAGAGCTTTTGAGATCTGTACTTCAAGTACATCCTCCATGTTAGAATCATGCTTCAGCAGCAGAGCATTTCTGGTGGGAGCACAGTTTCTAGTACCTAAAGTACAGGAGGGATGAGGAGGGACTCTTTATTGGGGAATGTAGCGATAGGAAGAGGGGGAACAGTTTTAAACTGAAAGAGGGGAGGCTTAGATTATGTACTAGGAAGAAATTCTTTACTGTGAGGATAGGGGAACACTGGCCCAGGTTGCCCAGAGAACCTGTGGATGCCCCATCCCTGGAGGTGTTCAAGGCCAGGTTGGATGGGGCTTTGAGCAACCTGGTTTAGTGGGAGGTGTCCCTGCCCCTGGCCGGGGGGCTGGAACTTGATGATCGTTAAGGTCCCTTCTAACTGGAAGCATTCTATAATTTATAAACCTCTCATTTGCACCATTAGGCATCAGACAAACTCCTGTGAGCACAACTGTCTCATTTGGGGTTAGGACATAATTAGGACTTAGCCAGCACAGTGATGTGGTCACCTTGTGGCTTCTGTGCCTTAGTGATCATAGCAGTGTTAGCAGAATTATTTGCACCTGCATGTGAGAGCAAGCATAGAATAGACCTTCCTGTGGAACCTGTCCAGTTCGTATGGGTTAGCATTATTGAGTTGAACAAGCAAGGAATGAGGGAGGAGGGAATTTACCTGGGGTCTGGCCATGCACTTCTAAGTGCTAATGGTTTTCACCTGATAGGTAGGTGCATGTTTTTTATTATAGCTGCTAATTTTCTATATAACAAATGTTGAGAGTGAAAATGCTTAATGTGTCAGCAAAAGAGCTGTAGGGTTTAAAATGTAGTCTTTAGTTACATGACCTCAAGCCCTAGAGCGTTTTAGATTCATGAACTTTATAAAACACAGCATGTTCTAATGTTAAATCATACTGCAGAATGGGAAGGTTTAAAATGGATGTGCTTTTGTATGGGCGTAATCACAAACATGATCAGTGCAGTGTGGAGAAAAAAAATAGAGCTGTAAGAGGGAAAGCAATATGGAAAACTAATCACATGAGAAGTATGGGAAAAGGGAGCTAATAATTTTCACAGTTGTGAAGGTGCATCAGTCTGTTCAGGGGCCAGATCCTGGGGTTTGGGACAAGGGTGTCAGTTTGGAGTTGCTATGAAGGAGATGGAAAAAACAATTTTTCCAATGTGGGAGAGTAAAAGGGTGAAAGGTTAAAAAATTTAAGCAATGTTTCACACAGGTGGATTGCCTATTTTAATGCTTTCATAGATATTGGATACTCATTAGGCTGCTTTTTTCTTTTTATTTCAGTGAATGTTGGTTAACTAACTGTTTCAAAAGATAAGACTTTTGTTTGTTTGTTTGTTTTCCATTTTTTTAGGTATGTGAATGGCCATGCAAAAAAACATTATGAAGATGCACAGATTCCTATGACCAATCATAAGAAAACAGAAAAACAAGAGAAAGTTCAACATACTGTGTGTATGGATTGCAGCAGTTACAGTACATACTGGTAAGGGTTTAAATGCTGTAATTTGACAACTTTTGACATTCTAGTAAGTGAAAAGTTTAGACTCTTGTGAAGAGCAAGAGCACACATATTTTTGAGCACTTCGTCTCTTGATTTCCAGATCTGCCTGTTTACAAAGAGTTATGCAAAAGCAGAAGGTTATTTTATGTGTATTGTAGCACTGGTTGTGGTTAAACTCCTGCATTTCAAATGACTCTCAGAAACTTTTTTAAATAAATGCTATCTGTGTTGTTTGGAGTTGCTTTTGTTTGCTTTGGCTTATGTTGAAACCCTAACTTTTTAATTGCTTTTGCAATTTGCTGCTTTTTGGTTGTAGTTACTCCTTCCATAGAATTGGTGAACTTTTAATGTTTCATTTATTGGTCAGAATATCAGAAAGTAAAGTAATACGCTATAATTCCTGCCCAGGAGATGTGAACTTGAGATGTTTATGTTTGGGTTTTGTTTGGTTTTTTTTCCCAATATTATTTTTTTTCTGCACTCTGAAAGAAAGGCTTCTTTTTTTTTTTTTTTTGGAGGTTTGGTACAACTTGTACGAGTTTGGGGAAGATTATGGATCCTGTTGGGAAGCAGCATCAACTCTTTGGTAAAATTAAGCAGCAAAATCACAGAAGCGAGTCTTCTGTCAGAAGAATGGCCTGGACTGATTTACTCTATCAGTTTCTTAGACTAAGATATTAGAACGATTTAGGGAGATGTAATAGTTCTGCCAATAATATCGGGTTCCCTGTCTTGTCTTCCTGGCTCCTTGGAGAGCAAAAACTGGAAGGCCATTGAAAGCAGTGCTTTTGTGCATTCAGCGTCTTCCATCATCTTCACCCCTAAGCAAAACTGTTACCAGCTGCTTCCCCATTTCCTGTTAGCTTCATGGTTTCCCACAAATACTGTTACTTAGGAGTTGTGGCAAATCTCAGGAAAATCTATATTACAGTATTGTAAAATTACTGAATATATAGCTCCACTGATGTGTTTTTTGTTCAAATAATTGGG
Source organism: Pedionomus torquatus (assembly GCA_013398155.1). Lineage (NCBI taxonomy): Eukaryota > Metazoa > Chordata > Aves > Charadriiformes > Pedionomidae > Pedionomus > Pedionomus torquatus. The sequence continues at coordinate 86,416 of VZRU01001450.1, read as the reverse complement.
TATCTTCTGTGTAGTTCTTCAGGGAGAAATCTGATTGCTGAAGTTTGGGCATCCAGTTTTATGAGGAATACTTCTAACAAATATTTTTATCCCCTGCAAGTTAACTCACTGTTTAGTGGTTTCATCTGAAGAGATTTTGTTTGGAGCAAGTAAAAAATTATTTAGATGGTGCATGCAGCAATGACAAAAGCTGTGTGGGTGTTATGCACAGAAAAAGGGTTTGAGTAGCTGTGTCATGTATGGGGATTTTGCTTCTATTTGTGTTGTATTTAAATGACCAGCATTTTAATCTGCTTCTGTGTGAAAATAGTAGAGAACTTTTTTTTTTTCTAAGTGATAGATACGCAGAAGCTTCCAGCACTGGAACAGCTGTGAGAAGCTAATTTGACTTTCTTGATTAATGCTGTTAATAGTTCTACATAGTGGCTTTTTTTTTGTTTGAAGTATGGCTTGTCTTCTGGTCACTCTGAAGGTGGTAACGTGCAGAGGAATTTTAGCAGGGTGTTTGAAGTCTTGATGATATCTCCATTTACTCTGACAAACAGTATGCCCAACTTGCTGAGGCTTGAGTTATAAAGCAAGTCAGAGCACCCTGCTGACCTTATCCCAAACCCAGTATGGGCACTGCAAAATGGTGACAGTCAGCCTGAGGAGTATGGCATCTATAACTGAACCTAAATATGCTTGTGAGGAGCCGGTAGGCATGTACTGAAGAAGCTCACTTGTGTTTCACAGCATATTTGTGGTAGGATAGAGGAAAAGCGTTTTAACATGTGATATCTTTTCAGCTGTAATCAAAGTAGAAGGCTGAGTCATCTATGGATGAACTGGAACTAATTGTAGAGAACTTTGCCTTGGGGAGTTCCTGTTGTGTATAATTCACTAGCAAATTCTAATTCTCCTTTGCTAATGTGAAGCTGAAAAAGTTTCTAGAGCAGTGTTATCTTTCCTTTTATTCAGGATATTTCAGAGTTTTACCACCTGATAATTAGAAAAAGATACCTGGATTTGTTATTGCACCCATTTTTTTTCAGTGGAAATCAGTTTAGCTGTGTAAAGATAAAGCAGGGAGTATTGATCAGCTTCTGCACCTCTATTTCAGACAACACTGTCGAGGTTGCTATCAAATAGTGCATGCCACTTAAAGCAAATAGTTGGGTAAATTTGAGTCATAACTAATTAATTACTGTGGAGATTGAATTTTGAAATGTTATTTGTTAGCTTCTTCAGTGTAGACATTGCTGTGTTTATTTGTGATTTTGTGTTATTTGTGTGTTTAAGTTGAACTTTTATTTAAATATTAGTATTTTATGTTAGCAACGTGGTCAGTCTCACTGATTGGAAAGTCAAGAAAATACCATCTAAAGACTTAATTGAATTTTACTTCTACTGTAAAAATAATGGAGATATTTCAATGCACTGTTGGCTTTCATGTTTTTATTTACAACTTTGTTTACTGCACAGAGTTGAATACTCTTGTTCCATTTTTATCCTAAGGATCCCAATTTATTGTGTTCCTCGGCTGGCATGATAGTAGCAGTTAACAGTTCTGTATGGGCTTTTCTCTAAGCAGAAGGTGCTTAATCCTCTGCTTTTCTGTGGCCACGTCATAAACTTCCATGCAGTCATGAGAGCAGTCCAGGGTTTGCCTTAGCTTTTCTTGTCACTCCAAAGGGAAGAAATACTATGTGACTGTTGAAGCCACCACAGCTTACTGAATTTTGTTTCTAGTTCACATGCAATCTTGCTGTAAACCAAAACTAGATCAAGTATGTATATTTTCTTTTATGGGATTACAAGATTTCAGTGTAGCTTTGAAATGAAAATGCTTCCATTCTGGAGAGATGGTGGTTGATTTCTGTTTTTTTAATATGAGATGGTGTTTTTATTGTATTTATGAATTTTTTGAATCTCAAATGTTTTGAAAAATACACACATGCTCGAGGTATCAGTACTAAGCAACTAGGGTTTTGTTTTCCAGAGGGTTTTGATCTTTCTTCTACGTCCTCCTATTTGCCTGTTAAGTCTTCACAATGGAAAAATTAGAGGATGTTAATCTGTTATTATTATAAGAGCACAACTTTCTTCTTGATTCTTTGGTCACTTTTGAGACAGCAGATGCAATACTAAATCTTCAACTGAATTATGTTTGGTACTGTAAGCACCGGGAAAAATAGACTCCTGATTTCCACTTTATGGAGGTAGTCAGCCTTTCAGATAGTTTTAAAGTATTAAGCCCAAAGAGTTTACAAGAAGTACAGATCTTTTTTGTTCTTTCTTCCACAGCGTTAGTGGTTGTTTCTCTGTGCACTAGAAGTGAAGTGATATGTGTAAGAAGCCTGCTTTCAGAAATAGATAGTTTCCTCAAAGAGGACTCTTGTAAACTTGTTTTCTCTGTGCTAGTGCACAGACAGTAGGTGAGCAAAGAGGAAGAAGGGCTGCCCTGTTTATGTATTTGCATAAGACATTTCCTGTGTTCATTTAATCCCAGACAGAATTTGCAGGTCAGATTTCTGACCCATTAGCCTCCTTGTTATCTCTTAAATGGACATGGCTGTGCTGATGTGTTCCTGCCTTTCCTCGGGGCTGATATAAAAATAAATAAGTGCTAAAGACTTTAAATAATTATCTCTTAGTCTTTCTTTCTGTGATGATGGTTTTACTAAAAAAACAGACTTACTGTGCTAGTGCAAGAGCACCCAAAACTGAGATTGCTTAGGATCATTATTTTGTATTCTGCAGCCAGTGGAAATTAAAGAAGATAAAAAGCCTTTTATCAAGATGGTAAAATTTGAGTTGTTCTTAGCTTAATCATGTAAGGTGTTTAGTACAACTAAGTAACTTAGATTTTCTTAAATTTGCGTATCCTGTCATTTTTTGAAATCCAATCAGGGCTTCATAGCACGAAGATCTGTAACCTACTGAAATAGCCAACACTAAGCTGAAGTGTTTCCCAGAGCAGTGCCTACATTTGCTGGCTTCCTGCCAGTTTAACAGCAAAGGAGGCCAGAAAAGACCAGGTCTTGGAGGTAGTGCAGGTGCTAAAAATAGGAAGTGTACAGAGAGGAAAATATTGTGCTAATCCAAATAAGGGACCTTCCCTGATGTATTGAATTTGTTCTGTACGATTGCTGTTAACAGCATTTGCTACATGCAACAAGATGTATTGTTAGTTTGTGGTAATCCTAAGAATCACAAATTAAATCCTTTGAATGTCAGCTTTGTTTACAGGAGGTAACCTCTTGGCAGTTTACCTTTAAAGATGTGTGGACTTAGCAAATTTTAAACTATTTAAAGCATAAACTACTTCCTGTGCTATTTACTTTATTTATTCAAAATAGATTGGTGAATCCTCAGTGTTGCAAGGGAGGTGGTTTACAAAAACCTGTCCATTGAAAAGAGAACTAGAAGAAGCTTGTCTTGTTTTTAAGCAAATCTTAAAATTATTTTTCCACTGTTGAAAGGACCCCAACATTTCATGATGTAGTTGATTTTATTCCCCCATCTTGGGGAAAGTGCGAACTTGCAATTTTATGAAAAGATGTGACTGGTATGTGAGATCAGACTAAAAATAAGGTTAACACTATCTTTAGGGCATGGGAGCAAGTATTAAATCATCTTTGAGCAGTAAGTTGGCTTAGAGGCTTTCAGTAGCTTGCATCTGCTGTGGTTTCCCATTTATAAATGTTAGGGGCTGTACACCAAATGGTAGCAGTATCATTATGCTTCTATATCTGGGGCTGTGGGAGTCCTGGCGTTAAGAAGGTGGACTGTGCTATTATCCACCTGCACCATATTTACCTCTCACCAAAGCTGGCCTGGGTAGTTTGCTCTGATGGTTCTCCTTGAGGTGTGGTGTCCTGTGAGAGTGGCAAATGCAGGAACATTTCATAAGGTAATGGTAGGTACCAGAACAGGACTACTTAAACCATGACTGAAAAATAAGCACATTTGCAAACTAACTAGGTCTGTGGCTATCTTAAAAAAAAAAAAACCCAAACAAAAAAACCGCCAAAACAACAACCCCAACACTGGTAATGGCTATCTTAATAATATCTAGGTCTTGAGTAAGTATCCCTATATGCCATGTTCTGTGTTTGGAAATCTTGAGACTTGTATTAATATCTCTTTGCAGAGGCTGTACAGACTGGTCTTAAAGACTGCTTTTTTGTGGGAAGGGCTTTTACTTTCTCAATTCTGTAGTCTCTCCAAAAATTCAGCGTTTGAACACTAGCAATATTGTTGCCTTTGAACTGCATCTCGGATTTATGCAACAAAGAATGTTGTAAATTCCAGTTGTGCCTGCTTTGTTAATTTAGGAAACATGGATCTCTTCCAGCAGAGGAGTAACCTCAATAAGGGTGGATTTTGTGTTTGAGTCAGCCTTTTACCAAAGAGAAAGGAGAGAAATAGCTACAGTTCTGATACTGAAAATATTCAAAGTAAGTTAGTTTTCTTCACAGGAAGCGTTCAGTTGCCTGCCAGAATGTGAAGCTGCAACTGAACGCTTCACAGTGAGGGCCGACACACTCTCAGAGCTGAGCTACCCTTGTGGGATGTGGGGAGAGGGAAGTTGTGACAACTCTCTGCTCCCTTCTTGTCACAGTGCTCTCAAAATAGCTAGTGTAAGCTTCTTACCTTCCTGTTTCTTGTGCAAGTTATCTAGTTGTTGAGCTAGCTCTTGGCAAGCCCTGCAAGAGCGTTGGCATGTCCCCTGCAGCTCCAGTGCACAGCAGCAAGGCCTCCTTTGAGAGGGACTTGAGGAGACTGCACAGAATTCATGGTTTACTGACCTGCAGGTGTGGGTTCTGCAGGGCTGGACTTCCTTACTGACTGCAGCATTCCTGCTTCTTAGTTTTGGGGGGTTTTTGTCCTTCCTTCCCTTCCCATTTCTGCTACTCCACACCTGTTTACAGGCCTATACATTTCCTTCACAAATGGAAGAAAGAAGATGGATAAGAGGGTCCATATCACTCTGGGACCTCTGTTCCCCATTTTAAAATGCCTTGCACTTCTTGCCCTCACAGAAATACAGCAAAGCAGCAGAAGTAATGCCATCTTGCAAGTTTTCTCCTTGTGACAGTTTTCTTTGCTACTTTCTTCTCTCATTTCTTCAAATCAACATGTGCACTGTTGATCTACGTGTATGCAGCAACATAGTGAAATAAGGTGTGGGATAATTTTCAGCATTTCCTAAAAGACCCTTTTCACCCCATTCTTAGAAATGGTTTGCCTTTGTGCACTATATGAAATGTTGCTAGCCCGCAGTTTGTATATTGAATTATGATGAACATCTTTGCCTCTTGGGAAATGTGAGATCTTTGTAAAACATTATAGGATTGCAGACTTTTGTAACCTTTGCTCCTGCTAAGATGCCAGTTTGATTTGGCTTCACTTTATGTTTGCTTTGAGGCAGTACGGGGGAGATCTGCTTCTCTTCAGCTCAGTTACTTTTGCACACTTGCCCTGAAAAAGCTCAAAATACTGGCTTAAGCATGGAAATACAAGTTTCTGTGTTTATAAAAACTATATGAGAGATTGAGTGATATTTGGGGTTAAAGCACAAGGTGTGAGTTGCCACGGACTTCTGATGTGACTTTGGATAAATGATATAATCTCTTAGTTCATCTTCCCTCATATTTTTTCTGTAGCAGAAAGTTTTACACTGTGTGTGTATCTGTCCAGTACCTCAGGTTTTAATGATAGCGTTACAGTATTAAAATAAATTTATTTATGCTATACATTAATAAAAACTTTGTCAGTTGATGTCAATTGATCTTTTCTGATAAATTTTCTATGGATTGTCTACTAACACTCTTTTTGGTTACACCGTATTGTTTGAGTTTTTGTTGAACTGGAATTCTGCACTGGAACAGGCAGTACATCATGCTTCTGATTTCCAACAAAGAACTGATCTAGAAGGAAAAACATACTGCCTGTACGTTCTCTTACTATAGGATAGTTTTCAGAGGGAACCAAACTTTGCATGTAGGTGTTCTGCTCCCCTGTTTCCCTCGTAATCTTCCATTGAGTCTCATCAGTGGTTCCCACATGTAGGTTTGCCTGACAGTTTTGGAATATTTCATTGAAATCCATTGCACATTCTGATAAATGTTTTTCTTGTAGTTATCGCTGTGATGATTTTGTAGTGAATGATACCAAGCTGGGCCTGGTACAGAAGGTCAGAGAGCACCTACAGAACTTGGAAAAGTAAGTAATCTGTTTACAGCCAGACTGCTTTGGGTGGACTTGTATCATTTAAGTGGTATTTCTGTTTTATATGTATTTAATATATATATATTGGTCCTTCTATGTGTGTGATGCTGTGTATGTTAAAATATCATTTTCATCACTGAGAAGCAGAAGTGCAGAACGAATGGATTTGTTTCTTATAAGGTGAATCTCATAGAAGGAGTGCATGATGACACAGGAGTTAAGATGAAGATTAACTTTCTTGCTAAGTAGCCATTAATTACTGTCTTTTTCCATATAAATGGGAGAGAATTTCCAGAACAGAATGATAGTTTGTCAGAACCAGAATAAGTTTCTGGAGCAGAGAAAGCAAAAATGCAGGGTGGAAATAGTCTTCCTATTAACTGCATAGTTTGGTTTCTGAGCAAAAGGTTAAGAAGGCTTATGAACTTGGAATTGTACAGAATAGACATGTATTTCCTCTGAATTTACCTGTTCCACTGAAAAGTAGACACTGTGATCATTATGATGCAGATGCTGTGGCCAGTGCTAGACAGCAAATAGCCTTTTCAGTTTGGTTGGAAATCTGGCACAATACTAAGTAGAAGTACATGTACACACAGCGCTTCCAAATGTATTTGAATGCCCCAGAGTTCAAGCAGGACTCCTGCAAAGAAATTGCTGTGATTTTGGGGAAGTTTGTGTGTCCAGTTAAATGTGTCACTTAATCTGTTGGTAATATTAACATTTTCATTATTTTCCATTCTCTTCTTGGTAGGCTTCTCAGGTAGATAATGGGAAATAAAGATGTTGAAGTACAGTCAGAAGTACACATTAGTATTTCAGAAATACTATGTCCAGAATGTCCAGATCTAACTTGTTAGGAGGTATACATGTTACTGTGGAGGCTTCCGTTGTGTGTAATGACAATTTTTGAATGTTTGGAGGACTTCTTGATTTAAAAAAAAAAAAAAAAAAGAAAAGAAAAAAAAATCTGGAACACATTATGATTTTGCTATTAGATCAGAGAGAAGTCATAAACTGGTAGAATTGAAGTGCTAGGAATTTCCAATGACATGGAAAAGAATAACTAATTATTCTTGTAACTTTATATTAGTATTACACAAATGTATTTTTTATTTTAGTAAGAGAATTCAGCTATAATACATAAGTGCTAGCACGAGATATTTTTGATTTTTGGTATCTTGACTTTGTCCTGATTTTTTTTTTTTTTTGAGTTGTCTTTCTACAGACTTAGATGATTCTTCTGAGAGAAGAATCTGTAATGCTCAATTAAACATTCCTTTGATTAAGGAAAAAGATCAATATTGTTGGTGAAATGTAGCATGCAAATAAGACCGCTCTTCAGGGCATATACTGTAGCATGCATAACAATGCGATTGACTTGGATATTAGTGTTGAAAATAGGATGTGCATCTGTACTCTGAGGGAGATGCAGTCTGTTTCAAGACTATGAAAAGCAGCTGTTGCTACTGGGAAGCTCTTTGCTATCTTAATGACAACAAGTGGCAGATGTAAGCACCGGGTTAAACATTAGGATGGTTATCTGTTGTCCATTTCACACAGTATTTTGGCTTTATAGTAAGTAACCTCTTTTAATTACTTTCCAACAGTTCAGCCTTTACATCAGACAGACATAGGAAAAGAAAACTATTGGAAAATTCATCTCTGAACAGCAAGTTATTAAAAGTAAATGTAAGTATGACAGATCCAGTACAGTGAGTTTTAAGGGTGGTTTTTTCAGCCTATTGAGGCTTCGGGTTGGCCTAGACTTTAAATAGTTACAATGATTCTGCTTGGTGCACTTTGTCTTTCTCCTTTCCCGACCATACACCTAGAAGAACCCCTTCTCAAAAAAGAATGTTTGCTATTTTGCAGCATTTCTGTTTACCCAGACTTTGAGCTTCCGTGTGCTTAAGAAAGGTTTCATGTCATGATAGAGCTTCAGGGCAGTTTGAGCTTGGTGGGATCAGCAAAATCAGAAGGAGCCAGTACGTACTAGGATTAAAACAAGGCTAGATATAAGACTTTTCTGAGCAGACAAAGGTGTCTTTTTCTAAGGGGATAAGAGAGTAATTGTTAGAAAAAAGTAAAAAATCTTAACAATTTTTTTTTAAAGAGCTTAGTAAAACTTGCTTTCAATAGGAACTGTGGGCTATTCTGAAGGCTTTTCTTACTCTCATCTTCCTTCTATTTTAACTTTTTAATTTGCAGAATAGCACTCAGGAGAGGACAATCCAGTCCTTGCTAGATAGCTGAAGAGCTGCCTATTTTCTTCCAAAGACTGTCCCAAACCTAGCATCTTTGTTTTCCACAGTTTGGGTTGAGGGAGTTTCTAATCTCCATAATTTCTCCCAGATTTTAGGGGGGGAGAGGAGAGATACTGACCCAGCTGTTTGGAACTGCTTTGTTTTCACCCTTGGCCAGAAGGACTGGTAGAGCAGAGCTGTCTTCCTCAGCCCCTTGACTGCAGGACAGCATGTAGTCAAGCGGAGCTGAAGTAATAGCTGTCTTCAGCTATGAGGAACAATTATCTGATTACAAAGAGAAGAAGCTGTTTTCTCTGGTTTATTAATTTCTTAAAACTTGAATATAGCCCATGGCAACAGATGATCTTTTTATTGTTGGCACACTGGATCCTTAACTAGAAAAGACAGGTCACTACTGTTTTGCAGTGATACCCTGCTGTCTTACCCTGGGCAAGAGCAAGAAAATATGCAAAGGACATTGTGGTGTTTGTACTTAGATGATTTTTTTCCTTTATTGGAAAACAGGTCTTTCTTCAAACAGTTCTTGCTGAATTGGTAAATAATTGCTTTAATTGCTTATGTAAATTAATCCCTTTTTTTTTTTTAAACAATGCATATACAGGTATTCTGCTGTCGTTAGTTCCTCACCAGAGATGATGTTTGTGGTAGATTTGGGGAGGGAAAAAATTTTTATTGGGACAGTTTGAATACATATTTGGTAACCTGGATTTGCACACAGTCTTCAGCATCAAGCCTAGCTTTTAAATTCTGTTAGAACAATGAAGAACACCCAAAAATTTTATTAACTTTCCATATGATATTTTGTAGACAATAGAATGTGTCCAAGTGTTGCAAATTATAGAAATCAAAGTGCAACACTGTCCACAGTTCTCTTCCCTCTCCTCTTAGCCTACCATCGAGATTATTTGGCAAAAAGCAAGCTCATCTGTGGGTAACATTGCTCTAACCTGATGAAACTCCTAGATTGTAAGTGGTGTAGATTTTTCATCTCTTGGTTCAATGCATTGCTTTTTCTTGGCACAGTCTAAATTAAATGCTGTTGACTGTCTTTCAAAACCACTCCTGGCTATCAAAAAACCCTACCAAGCCAGCAGACCGCTGGTGCTGGTGACTTAAACCTTCAGGCAACTGCACTGTGTATATTAGACATGGGACTAAATGCATAGGCATTGGCATTTTCATTTTTTAAAGGCACTTGGAGAGTGAATATTTACATATATATACACAAATGCTTTGCAATAAAAGCCCGTGTTTAACTTTGTGTCCTATATTAGATTTATGTAGTATATATAAATAAAGAAGAGATACAGTATAGTTTTCCGTTGGCAGGAATGAATAAGAAACAGTTTTCATGTCAAGATGAAGCTTCAAAGCAGTTTGAGCAGATTTGTGGTTGCTTTGGCTTTGAGACTTCACTTTTCAAATAGTGTAGTTTATTATTGTCTAAATCTATTCTGATATAAGGGTAACAGCTCTGTGGGGAGAAACTTGGAGAGCTTTCATACTTATGATATGATAAGTCTTTCTTTAACTTAACCATTCTCATTTCCAGGGAAGCACCAGTGCCCTTTGTGCCACAGGCCTTCGGAACCTGGGGAATACATGTTTCATGAATGCAATCCTTCAGTCGCTCAGGTACCTCCAAAGCTTTCCCCACCCTCTGTGAGAGTGGTTGTGGGCATTAGGCACGGAAGTTACCACTGTACAAAAGTGAAACTGGATTTGCAGGAACAGGCCTGTGCAGGTACCATAAGGTTGTGTTTGGCAGTGTGAGGGACTTGCTGTGATATGGTGTTCCAGAGGAAGTCTGCCCTGTCCTCAGCAGAAAAGATAGAAGAGATAGTTCTTTCATTTCTGAGGCTGTTGAAACATGTTGATACTTATGGTTGCTGTGAAAGCAGTGGCGGTGTTTTGAGGGATGTGTCTCATGGAAGCAGGCAGGAGAACAGTTTCTGCAGGGCTGGATGTTAGACCACATTTAATGGCTGCAAAGACCACCACTGCTCTGTAATTGTCCTTTTTCATTTCTGAATTTGCCTGCTTCACTGGGAGTACTGAGTCAGGCTGTAGCAGGACTAGTCAGTCTTCATTTCCTATTCCATTGTTCAGGGCTTGCTTGCAGGAACCGAGGCACATGTTCCATTACTGGGAGTGTGGTAGCAGAGGTTAGAATTGATAAGTGGTGGCAGATATGGAGTTAAGCACCTCAGCGGATGCAGCCTGGTTTGTTAAGAAATGCCTTCCAATACCTATCACTGCATAAAGAACAGTGCATTTCAAAGAACAGGCTCCAGAATATGTAATGTTCTCTTTGTTCTCTGCTCTTTAAGGATTTAATTAATTTTTCCTTTTTCTATAGTAACATTCAGCAGTTTTGCTGTTACTTCAAAGAGTTGCCTGCTGTGGAGCTGAGGAATGGGAAGACGGCAGGCAGGCGAACATACCATACCAGGAGCCAGGGGGATAACAATGTGTAAGCTGTGTCTTCCTTGGTGTCACCGAACTTTATGGAAAACAGCAAATGCTTGGGTAGTAGAGCCGCTATATGCTCTACTCGACTCAGTGTTGCAGAACCATAGTAAAATAATTAATGAGGGGAGAGAGTCACAGGAAAGCAGTTGGCCATACAAAACCTTCACTTTGTGTCAGTTTGAGTTTGCTTATATAGGTCTGGTGCTGCAGGGGGAAGCAGTCAGATACATCAGAAGGCATGGGAGTGTAAATTGCATTTAAAGTAAGGTTAAGAAGTGCTAGTTATAGTTATATGTACTCCAGATATTATGTAAATTAATTGCAGCTAAAATATGGTTATGGGGATGTGTCTGAACATACTACAAAAAAAACCCAAAACCAACAAACCAAAACAGAACAAAAACCACCCCACCTCCTCAAAACAAAACAAAAAAAACCACCAAGCCAGTGGGTTTACACATGCCAGTGTAAGTGATTCACAATCTGTAGCTTGTCTGAGCAAGTGTTAAGGGGATGATACGAGCAGACCCTACAGTAAAATGGCAAAAGGTGGACAGATTTTCAGGTGAATTCTTAACACCTGAAATGTAACTTTCCTAACCCGTGTCTCTCTCCACTGCTATAGGTAGGATTTTGGACACACTGGAAAGGGTATTTACCCAGTTGTTACAGTCTAAATGAAAGTGATGTCTGATGTTTGTTCCATTGAGCTAGTAAACCTATAATTTTTATAACAAAAACCCACATTAACCACCAGCTTTTACTTTCTTTCCAGTTCACTGGTAGAAGAATTCAGAAAGACACTCTGTGCTTTATGGCAAGGAAGCCAAACTGCGTTTAGTCCAGAGTCTTTATTTTACGTTGTTTGGAAAATCATGCCAAATTTTAGGTAAGTTTTGTAGAATAAGAACAATATTCTTGATTGCAACCTTGTATTGCTGGTGCCCTACTCTAAAATTTGCTGAATCTGCGGGATGCACCCTGCAGCTTTCCCATATGCCCAGAAACCTGCTTTGAAAAGGATCTTCACTTTGATTGACAGTTTTGTGTTAATCAGTAATGCTTTTTTTCTCCCACCCTTCTACTACATGCTACTTGTAGCAGTGTTGGAGACGACAAACATCTCAAATATTAAAATAGTAGTAGTTGTACCTTTATGCCAGTGCTCCAAAGGGGCAGAAGAATCAAGATAATAACTGGTAGGTAAGTGCCAAGTGTGTGGTGTTGACAGAACCCAAGCTTGGCTGCAATAAGAAAGTGGTATAGTCAGATAAAAAGATACAGCACCTACAGGCCTAATTGCAAACATACTGGCTGAAACTTCCTTGATTCTCTCAAAATGCTGTAGTCACCAGCTGGACATGAAATAAGGGCTATAAATCTTGTGCATAATATGTGTTCTGTGCCCATACTGACAAAAAAGACCAAAAAAAAAAAAAAAAAAAGAAAAAAGAAAAAAAAGAAAGTTACCCAAGTAAATCAAAGTATCATTCCTCTCCAAGGTCTCCCTGTCCTGGCCCCTGAACCTCTTTCAAAGGAGCACTGAAACCTGTTAGGAAATATTGTGATGAAGGTAAGTTGCTCCATGTTCTCAGGTAGTAAAGATGTTCTGTTATCTGTTACATCTCCAGCAGTGCTGAAAAGATGCTGTGAACACATCTGCTCAACAAGTAACCCGAATAACACAAATGTATTTATTGTATTCTTCACACTGCTAAATGTGTTTCACTTGGCTTAAGAGAATCAAGGAAGTTTAATACCAGTAGTTGCAAGCCATGACCAAAACATAGGCAAATGAACATCATCCATAATGTAAGTGACCGGTTTTCCTACTACAGTCTTCACTCTAATTTTTGTTATTCCTGTAGATAAAGTGAGAAACAAGTTCACTAAAGTTCCTCAAGCAAATTTTCAGCACTGTGGATTCTATCACAGCTTTTAAAAGTGCTGTTTGTTGGGATTCTCCTCTTCCCCTTTTTTTTCCAGAGTTAGCGGGGAATATGTCCATGGTTAGTTGACTAGAGAATTCATTAAATGACATGGAAAGTAGTTGTCTGCTCAGTAGATCCCTGTTCCCACAAGATCCAGGGAGAAAATTTAAATTTGTTCAGTGCTTAATTGTAAAAGCTAATGATGCAATAATTCTACTTTTACCTTGTGTGCATCGTGTGAGTTTGGGGGGCAGAGGAGGTGGATGGACAAGCACATGAAAGAAAGCCAGAGCCAGTAGCACATAAAGGGCAAACCATGCGTCTCGGTTTGTGCTTGGTAAGCCTGAGGTGGTGGGGCAGGGGGAAGAGACATGCTTGGAGACCTGCTTTAATTGTTTTAGCCCATAGAAATTTCAGTTATTAAAGGCAAATTCCTCCAAAGACTGCAAGCGCTGTTCTTCTTACAGGAGCTTATAGAAAAAACTGCTGCTGCTGCACTCTGTGGCTGTGTTGCGAGATGTGTGTTTGCTGATTTCCTGCTGTATAAATAGTATGCTGTGTTCTCCCAGGAACTGTTCTGTTTGTATCCTTTCTTGTTGCTGGCAGGAAAAGGAATGTCAGAGGTGGGCTTGAACTGCACTGCTTCAGGTGGATGGAGATCAGTTTTATTACACAAGCTGACTATCAGAGGAATTCTACTTTTTTGCTGACGGGCTTTTAGACCATAGTTTATTTTAAACAGTGCATCATCCATATCATCATGTTCTTAAAGATCTGTATCTATACTTACGCTTTTTAACAAATCAAAAAAATCTTTCATCTGTAATTAACATATTTGTATGCAAGTACAAACACATGTACCAGGAGCACAACCAGCAATGGTGAATGATTCCAAAGGTTATTTCATCAAATTTGTTGCAGAGCAAGGTTGCCATATACTTGAGAGCTCTTTTGTGAGAAATACTGAAATGGTGTCTGAAGCAAAGCCATTCCATAAATTTCATCTTCAGATGTTTATTATGATTGCCTGTATGATTATTTAATTGAAGACATTTGTGTTCAGTAAATGAAGCAAATCCTGTGTTACCTCAGCAACTCCAAAGTTATCCTACAGTGTGCTCAGTTAACATACAGCTTTGAGGCAGAGTTCTACTTTACTACTTGTTTCGTAGTAACATATAATTATTTTGCAACTTTGGGAGAATAAGTCTTATTTTTGGCTGTATGTGACTCCGGCCTGTTGAAACAAGCAGTGTTTCTTTGTGCCAGTTTCTCTGTCATAAAAAGATAGGTAGTGCTGCTGATATTTTTCAGGGTGCTGTTAGATTTTCATACAAACTTGGTGATTTATTTTAAAGATGCTAGTTTGCAAGAAAACATTACTGTAGTTCTGCAAGATGCAAAGGCTTTATGTCGTATCTACTCCTAGCAGTACTTTTGTAGGACATACTTGTGGTGTTGACTAAGCACATCAGCCTCACGTTGCGTACTTATGTTGCACTGAAGCTGTTCTCATTTCTGTCCCACTCTGGGTACTGTGTCATGAGTCTTATTGACATTTTCCCTCCCCTCAGCAGCAGCATAAAAACCATCTCTGTTCTTTGCCAGACATTCCTCTGTGACAGTTACTGCCCATACTTAGGTGGAACAGTGAGGAGGAAGAGGGGCTGGGGAGGCGTGATAAAGCAGCTGAACAGAATGGACAAGACGACGAAAGCCAACTTTACTATGTAGGGATTTTTGTAACTTGGCCTACAAAGACTTGCACATAATTATGTCGGTGTTGCACAAAGGTTTCATTGTTTGACTATTCATGCTTTCCCACTTCACCTCAGTATACATCTTATGTCAAATGAACAGCAGCTGTTTGTTAAATTTGATGCAGGATTTAGCTTAAAATAGCTTTAAACGTGTTTTTACTGTGGTGACTTCTCTGTTCCCTTTGGTTAGTTTTGTTAGTGGTGAGATAATGGTGACTCTGAGCAGTGTTGCTGCTGATGGCATGGCACATCTGAGACTGGAGCCCTGTCCTACCAAATCCAAATGCTCAAGAGAAGCTCTGGGTACCCCACCATTACCTCTTTCTCCCAATAAATGTTGTGTGGGCCATGCGGGGGGAGGTGCGCAATTCTGAGTATGGCTGTAGATCTCGCCTTACAAGAGGAAAGAAATCTCTCTTCCTAATAATTTCAGACTTCATATTATTGATGAAAAAGGCATGTGGAAAACAAACCCAAAGATTAAATTCCTGGCTTTGGGGAGCAGGGGAACAAACAGGCAAGCAAACACCTGGAACTGCCAAAGTGAGTCGGATCAGTGGATGAGTAAAAAAAACACCCAGAAACACTGACTGTGAATCCCATGTGAAAAATACATTTTGTGGTGTCTTTCTTTTGAATCTTCACTCATTAAGATACGGATCGTAATTTATAGTAGTCCAAAGTAGGGATGAGTGGTCTTCTGCCTGAATATGATGTTTAACAGTTCTGCTGAAGTACTAATGAAATATAGTCAATGACAAAGAAAAATGAGATCTGCTTTGAGTGTGGGGAAATCACTGCTACTACTTCATGTATTTTTAATTAACATGTATATGAGTCCTAGGATGTTATTCGCACAGACTGAGTTTGGTGCTAACCAAATACATGAGCAACTGTTGTATCTCTACTGCTCCCTGTCATTTTCTAAAAGGTCTCTTCTATCAGAAATGTATATTCTTAAATGTTTCTCCATTCTCAAAAAGAGAGGCAAAGAGTATGAGTGAACTATGAAGGATCAAAATCACTTAGTTTGTATCTAGATATAGCTCTACCTTTCCAAAGGCTACTTGGGCAACTGATTTTGCACAAAATATGAATGTCTCTGTAAAGTCTGTTCAGTATTATTAAACAAGCAAAGGTTCTTGCATGTGACCCTGGTGCTCTCTGTGCTGGCACTAAAGCAACCTGTATATTTGGTGATTGTGTTGCTGTTGTTTCCTTTTCTCTTAAGGGGGTACCAGCAACAGGATGCCCATGAGTTCATGCGTTACCTTTTGGACCATCTACACCTGGAACTCCAGGGTGGCTTCAACGGTGTTTCACGTTCAGTAATTTTGCAAGAAAATGCTAGTCTGTCTGCAAGCAACAAATGTTGCATGTAAGAAGTGTTTTGGTTTTTTAATTTCTTCAAAAGCCTTAATGACTTTGTATGGGTCTGTGCGTGGTGAATCTGAAATTTCAAATTCATGGTTCCTTGCTTAAGTCAGTGCCTCTGCTACGAGTTACGAAGCTGCAGGTTATAAAGGATTAGCATCCTGTAGGATGTGCTTCCCTTCAAAAGGATCAGCAGTGTTCACAGGTGTAAGGGAGCATACAGGCTCAATTGTGAACACTTAGAATTCGTTAGTCTTTCAGAAGTAAAAAAACCCCAAACCTAAACTTATTTTCTGTTCTGTACTCACATAGTATTCTTTGTTCAGAGAATCTCAATGTCTTAGGGTGACAGATGGCCTGAATGATACATGAGCAAAAAAAATGGCCAAGTACTTGTAGGTTTAAATTGTCAGCAGACCTCCTGGATCATGGAGTAAGCTGTGCAGTTCCAGGCAGAAGTCAGTTTCCCTGCAGATGATACTGCTCTATTTGCATATCACTTGACACAGTTAAAGCTTTTACTTTTTTTCCTGGAGTTTTGATTGTCATGTTGCTATATGTCTTGAAACAGAGTTAATCCATGTGTTCCACTCCTCTTTCTGTACTTCTCAAAATACTGTTGTTTCTGAATTCTGTCCCAGGTCTGTTTTCTCTCAGATTGAAACTGTCACAGAGAGAAAACATTTTAATTTGCTTCAGGAAGGAATGTTAAGTCAGTTCAACCTGGACATTGGATCCCTTAGTCCTTGGATGCCCTCTGTAAGAGTTGAGTGAGTTTTCCCTTCCTAGTCCCACTGGGACAGAGTAAGCAGAGCTGAGAGATGCAGGATCTTATAGAAACTTTATTAGGGAAAGCCTAGAGTTCAGACTGTGCTTTTTAACACATTTACGTTGCTTTGTTGGTGCTTAAAAATCCCAAAAAGGAATCCTATAATGTTTTTAGAATTAAAGTGTATTTGAGAACTAAACCAATTTTGTTTTGTCAACATCTTGAATGTCAAAACCCAAGAAGAATTTAAACTTTTTTTCATGTATCTATTGCAAATTTGTTTTGAGAATGGCTGTTGAAATGCATGGTGAGGTGGAGTAAGCTGCCTTCTGTCAAGGGCAAATTAAGGTCACATACACATAAATGCCTCCAGTGAAGTAATAAATAGGCTGTGACTGCTTGCTCTCTCCTTGAGCCCCAGTTTACTTGGGTAGCCTCTTCTTTCTGATCAACAAGAAGCATTCAAATTAAAGTTGTAGGTGGAGTGCAGATAAGAAACACAGGTTTCTGCAGGTTTGTAGTATCATGTCTGTAAGCACAAACTACCAAGGTGAGAAGTTGTATAATAATGCTATACCTTAAAAATATTTTGATTTTTTTTTTTAATCAGACTATGAGATATAAAGCCATTATGTAAGCTGCTAAAAAAACCTGAGAAAGTAATGAAAGCCTAGAGAATATGGAGGCAGAGATAAGTTTCTCATATCTCAATACAACTTAAGCTGTCTATGGAACTGAAGTTCAGGAATAAGATTGAAGTAGTAAAAATTACTTGAAATAAAGGGTACAGAATTAAAATGAAAATATGCTTGACCTACCTAAAAGGGAACAACTTTTATTTCAGAAACAGCCTTAATTACAGAATTAAACTACTGTACCCATGTGAGCACCAGCTCTCCACTGTAGAAATGCGACCAACCAGAATACTTTCAACTCTGACATTTTGAGCACTTGCTTAAAGCATACATGGTTCTTGCTTCTTTGGTACAAGATAAAGCAAAAGAGTCACAGCAGCTAAATGCTTGTACTGTAAATCCTGGGGTGAATGAAATGCTTGGTGGATGAACCAAGCATCATCCACCGATTACACGATTATACATTCCGATAATCACTATTCATTACACATGGACAGTACCACTCTGTGGAGTAGTGGTGAGCTGTAAGCAGTGCACATGAACAGGTACTGAAAAATAAGCTGAGACAGTCTGACTGACTTTATCTCTCTGATATGTTTTGTCTAGAAATGGAGCATCTACTGTCGTCACAGCCATTTTTGGAGGCATTCTTCAAAATGAAGTCAACTGCCTAATATGTGGGACTGAATCTAGAAAGTTTGACCCATTCCTAGGTAAGGGGCCTCTTGCTATCAAAATACCATGTGACTTAAGGCAGAAAAACAAATCTGGAGCTCAGTATATTTAAAGTCACATAACTGAAACACAGTTTTAGCCTGAAAAGATTAGGCATTGCTTTATTCAGCCCTAAATTTTATTTTAACTCTTTGTTTTCTAGACCTTTCGCTAGATATTCCGAGTCAGTTCAGAAATAAACGTACTAAAAATCAAGAAAATGGACCAATGTGCACACTACGAGGTACGAGTGCTTGGATAACAAACTAAGAGTGTATACACTTCCGAGTATCTATTTAAAGAAGCCAGGCACACCTATGGTGTGACCTGGTGCCACATGTCATCTAATTTTTTATGAGATGATTCTGTGGTAGAAGGAGGTGCCAAAATAGTTTCCGATACAAGTTTTATCCCAGTCACTGTGGTAAAGTGGAGTGAAAAGTGCTTCAGGAGGTCAGCTAAATATGTAGGAAGATCCCAGCAGAGGTGTTTCTTTGTGGTCAGAATATTTATAGTGTATCCCAGTCTTTCCGAGCTGTGCCCATCTCCGTTGTGGCCTGTTGGCATCTGCTAAGGCACTGTGCTGAGCAGCGTGTACCCCTGCACACAGCAAGGATGGCTCTGGGGTTTTCTGCTTTTTAAACAACATAAATACAATCCCGTCAACTTGGGCACTAGTGCCCTTATTGACCTTGTTTTAAAGGATGTTAATTTTTACAGATCTGTGAAGGTACTTGCTGCAGACTGTGAAATAAAAATCAAAACCCCCTTATTTTCTATGTTCACTTTGTACCTTAAAACCAAATCACCTTTTAAAAGCTGAATGTTCTTTGTTAGAAAGTCATTTAGTTTCATTAGAATAGTTGTATTGAATGTTGGATGGAATCTTGTTTGAAAGATAGCCATTTCATGAATGCCTTTTCCCTTTTGAAGGGAATGTTTTAAGGAAGCAATGTTTTAAGGAACAGGGAATGCTGCACATTACAATGTATTACTGTATTAAAACACATTAGACAGCTTTTTGTTGCACAGATGCATACAATAACTAGAACAACTGCAGTAGATGAGCACACCTTCTCTACAAATCATTGATGTCATCTTGAATCGGGTTTATTTATGGGAGTGTTTTGGTTTTTTGTATCTTGTTCTTTTTGTAGATTGTCTTCGCAGTTTTACAGACCTGGAAGAACTTGATGAGACAGAGCTGTATATGTGTCACAAGTGCAAAAAGAAACAGAAGTCCACCAAAAAATTCTGGATTCAGAAACTACCAAAGGTTTGTGTAAGCATGAAGAGTAACAGCACGATGATGTGTCAAAGGAAATTACAACTCAGCCCTTAGTAGACCAACACCTAATCCTGCCATAGGCTTATTGCAGATGTCTAGCAGCAAGTTCAACCTCTTCCTCTAATGCACCCTTTTTCTTTGTTTTTTAAATCCCCTAGGTGCTATGCTTACACTTGAAACGATTTCACTGGACAGCATATCTGAGAAACAAAGTTGATACATATGTTGAATTTCCCTTACGAGGCCTAGATATGAAATGCTACTTGTTAGAGGTATGAAGACTCACTGATACTTTTCTGTAGAATATTGTTCCATGATTTGTCATTATTAGAGACACTATAGTAGGTACTATTGAGATCTGAAGAGTTTTCTGTCTTTTAAACCACAGCCTGAGAACAGTGGCCCAGAAAGCTGCCTGTATGACCTTGTGGCTGTTGTTGTGCACCATGGTTCAGGGTGAGTACATGGGATAAGGCTGCTGCTTGGCAGACACCTTCTCCTCACTGACACATGTGCAGAGTTAATTATGGTTTTTCTATCTCTAGTAAACGTCTGCATTTTTACTAGTGGAAATAAGCAGTAATTTATAAACTTAGATTAACCTAAACTGAATAAAGTTCAGATAGATCTGTACAGGTATTCCTGTGAATGCCCACTGGCCGTCTTTGGGGCATAATGATGAGAAGTGTAAGACAGAATGAAAATAGCCTAGTTCCTCTAGGAACAGAGGAACCAACCAACAGAGTGAATCCAAGAGCCTTCCAGAAGTTAAGGCGTCATTTTGAAATTCTCAGTACAAGGCAGAAACGTTTTTTCCTCTTTTAGTCACTTTGAAAGGCACACGTGCACTATTATGCCAGTGGAGTGTGTGCGCGCATTTGTAACAACTGTAGACCTAAGACTGGCACAGTGAAGGCAACTCTCTTGTATTTACCTTCTCTCCTACAGGAGTGAACTTCAAAGTGAATGCTAACAGGCTCACCCTAAAGCTGGCTAGGCTAGACCTAAAGCTGTTGGGTGTGTTTTCATTTTTAATTCCTTTTTTTCTCCAGTTTTCCCAGCCCTGAAGGGATCTCTTGAGAGTAACAGGAGTAGTTACAAAACAACTGGTTGCGCTGAGAGAAATGTGTTCTTGTCGTTGAGGCAACCACTGTATAGGTGTGAGCTGTAAAAGGAATTTTCTTAAAGAAAGTAACCCCTAGCAATGAAAACCTTGCTGATACCCAAATTTAATTCAAAGATACGAAACGGAAGT
Organism: Pedionomus torquatus; assembly: GCA_013398155.1. NCBI lineage: Eukaryota > Metazoa > Chordata > Aves > Charadriiformes > Pedionomidae > Pedionomus > Pedionomus torquatus. The sequence goes on along the minus strand of VZRU01001450.1, from coordinate 65,735 downwards.
TCTGTCCAGAAAGCCCCTCTTTTTGCTTTCTCAAGAGGAAAGGCCTGGACTCTTTTAAAGAAAAGATGTGACTACTAAAGGCAGCCCTTGTAGCACCACAGCGTGTCTGACTGGTGCTTCAAAGTCAACAAGAACTATATGGACAGCAAAGGAAAACTGGCCATGATTAGAATGGAATTAGACAGCTGGAAACGCTAAGCATGTGTTACAATGCGAAAGCAAGCCCTTCTTGGGGTGGTAATGAAAATCGATGGGTTTGTACTTCTGGTATGTTGCATTCAAGAAATACAGCTCGCACACACAGATCTGTTTAAGATGAACTTAAACATTTTCTTCTTGGTATTCTGGGATTAGTTTTGTTTTAAGTGGTTCTGATTATATTTAGACTACATTAGTCTCTGTAAGATATAAATGGGGAAGATTTCTGAAAATAGAGTACAATGGAATTTTTAAAACTAATGCTTGAATAATGGGCTTGATCTTCATGTAGGCAAAAATGGCAGTTCAGTGTTGTGGGAAACCCTGCTTGCACAAGTACTATGGGGTGCTAATAAATTCATACAAAAAATAAACCCTTTCAACTCATCCCAGTAAGTGATTATTTTACTGAACATAAATAATTTGGAGAACTTTTGAGCCCCACAGATTAAGAAGGGATGCATCTTACCAACTGCTGTGGAGGGATGTCAGTTCCTTTCTTCCTCTGGTTCCTGAAAGTCCCTCAGCCGTAATAACAAATGCATTGGAGAATGAGGTGGTCTGTCTCCTTCTGATTGTCCTTTCTCTCCCCACCTTCCCCCCTGCTGACAGCGTTGGCTCTGGACATTACACTGCGTATGCAGCACATGAAGGCCGTTGGTTCCATTTCAACGACAGTACTGTAACTTTGACTGACGAGGAGACTGTGGTAAAGGCCAAGGCCTACATCCTCTTCTACGTGGAACGGCAAGCCAAATCTGGATCAGATAAACTTTAATACCTCCTTTAAATTCTCACTTATCAAGTCCACCGGAAAAACCATTTCCATTTTATTCCATAAATACTTGATCCAAGACTATTAATTTCATTGTGCACTTTTTAAATTTCCTCTTATGGGTTTTAGTTCTGTTGTGTCAATGGTAGCATTTGACTTACTGAACTTGGACACAAACTAACTTTCTTTTTTTTTTTAGTTATACCAGAAAACCTCAGCAGACTTTGATTTGCTGCTTTAGTTGTGATAACTCGATTTTTATATATATAGTTTCATGAAATACTTAGTTATTTGACTTTTTTTATATTAATGTTTTCAGTTCTCACTTTCTAAAGGCACATTTACATCAGAGAAGCTTTCTATTCTCCTTACAAGCAAGATAAATATGCTTCTGATTATGACGAGCACTACAACTTCATGCTGTTCTCACAGCTTTTGCATAGATATGATTTAATGTCTTTAAATCAGAGTTGTTTGCACATACTATTTTCCCTTGTGCAAGAAACTAAACAGTGACGTCTACACAATCATTCTTTGTCTGCAGAAGAGACGAGATGTGGCATCAACAAATACACCAGGTAACTGCTGCTATATGGGTGTGTATTCAGGCTGCTGACTTTCAGGAATCATTGTAAATAAACAGTTGGTTCAATTGTATCTATACTGCAGTTTAATTCAAGTAATCCTCACATATGCTCCACCCCTTCCCCCCTTCAAATTTGAAAAAATCATCTTAACATATATACACGTCTAGATTGTGTTGAGATTTATGGTTTTTTTTAACCAAACCTGAATTGCCTTAGACATCTCTTCTTCTAGACTGTTGTCCTGAAATTTGATCACAAGCACTTACTTGCTTGAAAACTTGGGAGACTTCCTGGCATTAGGACCCCAACCCTCCTTCTTGGTGGGAAATGGGAATACAACCCTAAATTCTGGGGTTTGTGAGAACAGTCTTAGGTCTAAATATAGCTCCTGCCCACTATTTCACAGTGTCACCTGCCTGCCTAAGATGGAGAGCCAAGAGTGGTTGTTGCCTAGCTGTGGCATTTATGCATTGGTTCAGTGGGGGACCTTTATGTACAGGCTCTCAATAACACTGGAGGGATGATACAATTTTCTAAAACTTGGCTGTGCAATGGAGAAAGATTTCTTTTAAAAAACCCCAACCAACTGAATTTTAGCTCTATTGCCATTGTGGAGAGTGGAAGTCAGCTAGTAAGATTTAAAAAGGTGGACAGGAAAACCAACATTGCAAAAGCCAGGACACCCCCCACCCCCCCAAGTATCAGGAATTTGAGAAATGCTACATTTCAGTTCTCTTCCCCTGTCCATCCTTTATAGCCTGCCCCTGTGTGCCCAGCAAGGAACTGGACACTCCTTAAAATCTCAAAAGCATGGTATTAAGAGTAGAATTTACTTGATGTAGAGTCACACAACCAAACAGCGCCTTTTACTTGTGGTAACAGTAAAATAGTAGTCTGAATACACACAAGAATTCAAGTAAAATGGGATTATCCCTTTCAGTAAATGCTTCTGAGAGATAGCACAGAACACAGTAAAAAAAACTTCCTTACAGACTGTACCACAGCTCAGGCTGCTGCACATGGAGCAGACATCGCTTTCCCTGCTAGGTTACCTGCTACCTGTACACTGACAAGGAGGAAGAGAAATCGCAATCGGGGTTTTTTTTAAAATGTCATTTTTGAAAGCTTTTCCACAGCATCTCCAACTAGGAAAGAGAAATTGGCTTAATATAAAAACCGCAGAAAGCATTCAGCATTGCTAATCGTGTATGAATATGTAAACTGTACATTACTTAAAACCTAATGTGATTATTATTTGATATCTTAAGTGACATATATAACAATGTCTTCTTTTACTTAAGTTGAACAATAAATAGAACTATTCATTGATTTATATTGTAGATAGTTTGTCACCTACCATTTCTCTGTTTCTTGCAGCTAGAGCCTTTCTCCTAATTGGAATAGGTAGCTGTTATCAGTTCTACAGGCAGAAAAAGGTATTTGAGAGACGTCCTTGGTGTGCGGGGCAAGTGCAGTATCTTACCACATTATTACCCTGAAGGGCAGCCTTATTGCTTAATTAGTTGGGGAGTTCAGTAAGTAGATTCCATCTATAGCTGCAATTTTCTGCATGCTACTTGGATTGGATTGCTTTAGAATTTCAGTTTTGAGAATACAAAGCTTAAAATAGACAAGTAGCTACTGGCCAGGAGCAGTTTAATTTACAGTAGTCAGGTGTATGCAGTGTTCTCGCAAATCAGTGATGTAAATGTGCCTTTCTGTATTTTTAGAAACTTAAATTTATAATCTTTAGCAACATTCACTTATTTTAAGCAGCTTCTACTTCTCAAGTTAATTTTTGCTACTGTTCTCAATTCAGTACTTCAGTAACATTTGCTCTGTAACATTAAGGTCTTGGGCAATGTTATCTCTCCAGCATGGTCCATGTGAGACACGGCCATGGGAACACAACGCAATCAGGTCAGTCTTGTGCCTGTAGCAGGTGGTGATAAGGACTCAGCCATATACTTTCCTGGAACAAGTACATTGTAAAGCCTTTCCTAATTTAACTTCTCCCACTGCAAATCCAGATAGACAGTATGAACAGTTTGTTGTGGCAACACAAGTATTTCTCTTCCTGGTGGAGAACTTTGCTTATCCACTGTATTCTATTCAGTGCGGTGTCAAAAAAAAAAAGAAAGAAAAGAAAAAAGTGGTACTGAACTGAGCACTGAACCAGTAACATGTTCTGCACCTGGCCTAGTATTACATTTTTAACCTTACTTGTACATCCTATATTTATCTACTAGCTTGTGGGAGGTGTGTGTGTGTATCTCATTTCATTTAAACCAAATGTTTCTTTTCTACTTACTGCTGATCGTAGTACACACTAAACTGGCAGGAATTTTTTTTCTTGCCTGTGGCTGCTCTGCAAGCAACAACTGCTCTCTACAGTTCAAAGATTTGCATATTTTTCACCAAAATTTGTCTGATCGAAGGTTGTCCTTTTGTTAGCAATTGTTTAGCCATGTATACAACTGGAGACAAGATTTACTAAAACAAAATGCAAAATGTCCAGCTCTCAGAATACTTCTGCTTTAGGGTGTTGTATAGCCAGGTGCTAAGTGCAGTGTTATGTGAAATCCTAAGGCACTTGCAAACAGAGCTCCTTCTCTTTGTGGGTCAGAAGGTGCTTTCCAGGTGGTAGCAGAGTCTGCCTGAGAGGAGAGGGGCCGGGAGAGCAACTTGTACCAAAACCAGGAAGCCATTTATAAGGATTTTGCCAAACCAATGGCAAGCATAACATGTTGTGTTCAGAGGTTTCCCCAACAATGTTTCATTACTGGTGTGTCTGTGTCTTACTGATGAGGTAATCAGCACCTTGAAAATTGATTCCAGTGTGCTTTAGGATATCCTCAAGTACTGTAGTGCCATAGCTGTAATTGTTTACCATTAAAATCTAGTGTGTAATTTTCAGTGAGGATTACTGACAGTGCTCATCTTGTGTGTTTCTGGAGCATTTCCAGGTTGAATGTGAATTATATCTCATTCACGCAGTGTGTTTATGGAAAATGTGCCATTAAAGTGTCTCCTTTCCTTAGAAAATGAAACTCCTTTTGTCCTTCTAACAGGCTTGCTAAAAGTCATTGGTGTAAATCTTCTGAACATGGATGGCAGAATATTCTAACTTTTACTGAGTAAAAAAAAGCCAAAAAAGGCAATTTGAGGCATTCCCAATATTTAACACCTCTCCCAAAACTTCGCATCTAAACCCAAAGAAGTGCTCTCCAGTTTTGCAGAGGTTTGTCCCCCAACAGCTGTTAATTTTTATGTCACATTGTGGTGTGTGTCCTCCGTGTGGTTACAGAGTCTGTCCTGGCACTGCTAACCTTGTCACTCAAGTTTGCTTGTGTGGTGGTGCTTTATAAATAATATTCCTGTGTCTGTTACAACTTTGAGCAGTCTCAACTCTTTAAGCCTGCTCAAAAATGAAGGTAAGTTCTGGAAAAGGTGAAGGGGACTGAATAAGAGTTGAAAATGGCTAGTATGAGAAAGAAGAACAACCCCCACTGGCACACTATTTAGGCTGCTGTTTCCCAGTGAGTGGCTGACCTGGTATGTGCCATCATCTACCCTTCTTGTCCCTCTGTGGCTTCATAAAGTGCTCATGCCACAGCCCATTTCTGAATGTGGGTGGGGAACAGGAATCTCCTCATTTCAAGGAACACATTAAATGACAAAGGACAGGAAATCAACAAGACCAGCAATGGCTAAGTACAGCTTACTGTATAGAATAGAAAACTGCTAACTCTTAAGAATTAAACAGATCCACAGTTGCCACTGTGTGAGCATACACATTACTCAAGCATGTAGGAAGCTGAAGTAACTCTTGCAGGCAGCAAATGAATTTCAAATCTCATTTTTCAGAGTTGAATTTCAAACTGTATCCATACTTTGGTCCCATTCAGCCCTGTTATATTGAAACAAACCCTATTAAAATGCATAGGTACATAAAAATCTCCCAGCTACTGACAGTGTGCAAGCCACTTCGAAAATTCCTGCAGGGCTATTTTTCTGTTATTGTCTGCTGATTAGTTGAATGTAGAATTTTCCTGTAACAACAGACAAAAAGATGGCCCATAAACTACCTTAGTCTTGAGCATTTTTATTTCACACATATGAAAGTTACAGAGCTGTTCATTGTTGTATTTAGTTCTCCCCTGCCATTTGCTACAGCTTTGTTTTTTTTCTAGGAGAGACTGCTACAGTTTCTGCCCTGTATGGGGAAAACAAACACTTTTGCTCCTAAAAACAATTTTATATATCCTTTCCCCACCAAAGCTCTTAACAGAACTAAACCTAAAAAAACCATATACAATAAAAGAAAACTTGTAAAACTTGGGCTAACAGAAGCCATAAATAAAAGCACAAGCCTACAAGCAGCTAAACGTAGATCTGCAGCTCCCATGGTATGCCTTCCCCTGCCATTGCTGTCCTGGTGCAAAGGTTGGCAAACACCTAGCTTTGTTCAGCCAAGTAACAGCATGCTGGGAACGGCCCCTTAGTCGGAGCCTTGGAAGTTGACGCTGCAGCCTTTGTGTGCTTTAAAGCTCCCAGAGAAATTTTCAATTCATTTTACAGCTGTTCGTGACAGTTCATTATCTAGTATCAGTCCTTGAACATGAATCAAAAGTGCAACCTTAGAAAAACCAATTAATTCAAGGCTAAAATTGCTGAACACTGCAAAAAAACAAAGCTCCACCCCCTCTCCCAGCCCCCAGCTCAGGAACTTGGCATGAGAACTTTGCTCAACTTCTGGAGTGCCTAAAAGGAAAGAAATCCCTTTTAGGGGAAGTATTTCATGACAGTCAAGTGCTGCTATTTATTCTACATGCCCATTCCATTCCCTTGTAGAAAGAGAACAACAGTTTCATACATGCATAGTTCTTTTCCCTGTTCTTAGCTTCTACACCAGTTGTTCACCAAAAATAAACACCATTCCACAACCATATATGTGCAACAGCCTCCTGGTGCCTGAGCCGCCTCCAGCACTGCCGGGATCCCACAAGGCCAGAGACTGTCTTCTTTCTAACACTCTGACTAGCCATGCATATAACGCAGCTGAATCGGGAATGTCTTCTACATCTGTTTTCTTTTCTGGACAAAAATAGCAGGAAAAGTTTAGCAAAAACATGTCACAAGTTGCTAGAAGTGTTTCAGGATCCTTTACTGTGGTCTTTGCTGACCTTTCATTCTCCAGCGGAACTAAAGAAGGATAATTTTCTCCTGGGACCTGCTTTAAAATACTTATCCATCTGCTGGTATTCAGAGAGAGTCAAGGTGTGTAACATTGAGGACTGGATGAAAAACAATTTCCAGAAAGACTTCTGTAACAGGCATGAAAACACTGTCAGTGATTTTTTACTAGAAGTTTGCAACAGGTATGTTCTTTGGGTGTGAAACTACATGTACTGTAAAAGTTAGCTGCCTTGTACTGAGAGAATTGAGAGCTATTTTTACTCCATACATCCTATGTGAAGTGGCGCACTAAGCACATGAGTGCTCTGACTTTGCAGTTTTAATCTAGTGTTAAGTTGGTTTTCATAGTGGCAATAGTGTATATTTCATATTGACTTTTTCCTTAAGCCTGTTTTTTTCCTCCTTTTTTTGAAGAATGAATAATTAATACAGGGAAGTGCAATACTGCCTACTACTGCTGTGTAACTGAAATGTACCCTTCTGGTGGTACAAAGCACTGTCCTGGTGGGGTGGGAGCCCAGAGGGAAGACCCAATTTGAATATATGTTGTAACAAAACCAACTTCATCAGACTTGTTACTAGAATTAAGTATTGCTTTTATATTGAAATTAAACTCTAGCTAAGCCTTTTATAAACTGCAGTACAGGAAAAGTAATCCCATTATGGAAAGGTACTCTGGGTGCACCCCCTTTCTTAGAACAGCTTTACTCCTACAAATCAGCTCTAAGGAAAGAAAAATTAAATCCCATGAGGAGGAGCAAACAGGGTAGAGCCAATCCCGGTGCTTTAGTAACACTGGGGACAGCTGTGGTCTTAGACCAGGGCTGAAAGGGGCAGGCCAGTGCCTGTCTGGAAACGCACACCGTTGTGCCACAGCCAGCCTCCAGCTGTGTTCCACAACAGGCAGAAACTTCTATTTAATTGTTAGAATTGAAAAAAAAAAACCAACAAATGACAGGACAATGACAGGACACAGTACTGCCTGTGACAGTGCAGTCCTGACACAAGGACTGAAATATAGGGTCAAACTAGAACATTTAGTTCAGAAGTAGACGTTCTAGAACAACTGTTTAAAAAAATTGATTAATTAGCAATGCATCATTAGGAACCATATCTGTACCTAGAAAGGAGGGTGTAGGAGGAAGTATTTCTCTGATTTTGGCACTGGAATATCTGCCATGAGGCCACACATCACTAGTCCCATGTTTTTTGCTGTCAGAAATTAAGATTCAGAAAGAGGACAGAAATAGTTTAAGTGCCTTTTCCATCTGCAGAATCCATAACCCCAAATTGGCTGCTGCACAAAATGCAAAGCAAAGCCAGGCTAGTAAGCCATCTCAAAGTCCATAAAGCCTTACATGGATTTGTTTCCACAACTTAAACTGAATTAAAAGTGACAGTTTATATTGCCACTCGCTCTCCCTCCCCCCCGCCCCCCAACTCCCATCTCATCCATTTTCGGCTTCCTAAAACAAGTGCCTCCCTTTTTTTTTTCCAGCATCTCATTGAATGCATTCCCATCCAAACAAAATTCATAGTATTCTGCGCAAAGAGAAACACAAATTAAACAAGCATCCAGCTTTTCTGGATACCTTTACTCTGTTGACCAAGCCACAAGAGGTGGTAGGTGAGGGAGCCTTTTTTTGACCTTACCTGCTTTAAAACAGTTGTCTTTTTAACTGTTCATAGGACTAAAGGGAAAGTTGGGGAAAAAGGATGATGCGGCAAACACGATCTCACTTTATTACCTCTGCAAAAGGCGAAGTCAGGCAGCAGCAGGGGGATGGTACAGCCTAGCAGTTTGTAAGAACAGAATAACAGTAATGGCAGAGCCCCTTATTTTCCCCCACAGCTGTTGTACACCTAAGCTCTTGATACAGGCTGTAAGCACAATCTCTATATGGAAGTGCTTATGGACACCTTACAGTTCTTGTGGGATAGAGGCAGGGTAATAGTGCTGTAACATTTTTCCCTGCAAGAAGAAAGCTGAGAGAGTCCTGTGCGAACACAGAAACACAAAGCTGCATTTAGCTAAATGGATGGAGAGCTGAGCTACTCCCCAGAGAGAGGTGTAGGCCAAAAGGCTTTGCAGGTTGGTGCACAGGGGTCCTTGCAAACTTGCCTGCTTAGCACAACAGCTACTAAGTATGGGTCTGCACAAAGTCAGTATGAGTCTTCAACAAGCAGTCTTGGAATAGGTCTTTTCTGTACTTTCCCAGGTCCACCCAAGCAACAAAAAAGAAAGCATTTTCAATTTGCTTTGTCATCGTTTAACAGCACAGTTCTTCTCAGTTTCAATAATTTGAAGGCAGGTTTAAGAGTTGGGTGGGGTTTGAGCATCGACACTCTCAGGTGCTGGCACCTGTTCAGTAAAGCCAAGGAGCTGGAATACACCCATTAATTCCTGTAAAATCAAGAGCAGGCGTGTCCAACTTGGCCATGCTTGGCATGTGTATACAACAGCCTCTTTGCTCAATTGCCCTCAACTCCATCCTGACTTGAATCTCATTTCTACTGGGTCTTCATTCTCTGCACTTGGAAAAGTGCAGCTCCCTGCTACTCCGTAAGAAAAAACAATTCACCTGCAGTTTCAACAGGCATCCACCTCCCCTTCTTCACTGCCAGCTGAGCTAAAGGTGTTGCTACCCACAGAAAAAGCAAAGCTAAATTTTGCAATTAGTAAAGCTAAGCAATATGGTCCACATGCCCCCGCCTACTCAGGCACTCTTACCTCTCCTGATGGAACAGGAGGTATTTTTTCTAACTTTGATATTTATTCTTGCTGACACTAGCTTCTCCCAAGCTCTAGTAGTTATCACTCCCCTCATCTCACCTGTATCGATCCTGTTTTCAGATGTCCAAACCTGCTCTCTCTGACCCTCTCTGGATGTGGCCATGTTACAGACGATTGCATCTTGCTGCTGCTCAAGAACTGCCCAAACCTCAAGACGCTCAAACTGGAGAACTGTGTGCGGGTCACTGACCGGACACTGGTAGCAGCGACCCTCTATGGGGGATCACTGCAAACACTCCACGTGGATTTCTGCCGGAACATAACACAAACTGGTCTAGAGAGAGTCAGGGAAAACCGTCCTTCAATAATGCTGAGAGCAGAGAGAAGTGCTAACATGATTCCAGATAATAAGCCAGAAAAAAAGTTGTTGCTTGACAAAGCATCAAGAAAATTGGTTCAGCTTTAAGTGCAATGAATTGTATAAACTCAGTCAATGTGGACTTCCACTCTCCTCTTGGGTGGCAATTGCTTCACTGAACTGTGGTTCAAGTCCAAAGAAATGGCTGATGCGTTTTTGTGAAGGCTGGAGTAGAAAAGCCCTGTACCTCCACCAGGATGGTCTTAAGGAAAAAACCTGTTTGCTTAAACCTGTTGTTCCTTGAAACTAGAAAACCCTGCATTGCTGTCACGTAACTCTAGGCCTTACTAAGGCTAAAAACTGCAATTTTGATACCCTCTTATCATGGCTGAGTGGAATGTACCTCACTCAGAAGAGAGAAGCAGCAGTGTCTTTATTGAGGTAACAGTAATTTAATAGAGTTGAATAAATTCAATGGAATACAGCAAAGACTGACAGCAAGGTTCACCTTATTAATAACTGCATGGAAGAGACGTATGAAGGAAATTTGAGTTAGAATGATTCCCACAGAGACCTGAGATTGAGTCGTGAAGTCCAGAGTAGACCCCTCCTCTGCTTTCTAAACTCTTTATGCAATGGAAAAGGGCGTAAAACCGCAGTAGACGCAGCTTAAGTAATTGTATGATTTGCATAAATTTCAGGGAAAGAAAGATTAAAAAAAATCTGTTAAAGGATATATCTCTCTGCCACATATATATAACCACACCATGATCCTCCTAGCAAAAGCAGAGTACCCTACTGCCATCACTTCCTCAGTGATTATCATCTGTAGTTGATTTGCCAGGCCTTAATGAGGGATGCGTGGCAAGGTGTGCAAAACACTGACCCTTTGCATGATTTACTTTGACAAGATACACCTAGTTATTTTTAAAGGTGACCTTAAAGGAAACACAGTATGAACAAATGTTAGTTTACAGAACAGAAAAAATAGTGACTTAACAGCCTGTAGCTTTAAATGCTAAATTAGGACCACACTGCAGTAGAGATCTTTATAAACTGCTGTTTCTCACTGCAAAGTAGAAAACAAATAGCTATTTTCAGCCCAAAACACAGTGCTCTCACTTTCCTGCAATGCTGCTCTGCTACATAAAGTGAAACTTTTTCTTTCCATGAAGGGTCGCCATGGCATCAGCTGCAAAATTCAACACCAAAAAATTGGCACAGTTTTATTCTCCTGGATAACACTGGCCTTGATACAGCACAGTGGGATTTGGTCATGGTATCGAGGACGGTGGACTGGTAACATCACATTCCATCACTCTTTATGCACTTACAGATTTTTGCCTGAGGAAAGTTAAGTGTTTCCGAGTGCCACCTTACTGTGCCAGCCACCATCCTGCAGCTACTTGTCACGAGTTTTAATTGTTCAGTCTTTCTCAGTACAACACCACAGAAAAATCATTGTGATCACCTAGTTTGAATTATTCAGATTTTTTTAAAAGCACCCTGTCTCAAACCCTGTGCTTTACTCTATGTGGCAGTGTGTCCTCAAATTCTGCTTTTCACTATTTCCCATTTTTTTCAGCAATTCTGACCTGTGTTCAGAATTCTGACTCCTAGAGATCACAGGATATGATGGTTCATATATGGTTTATATGCTCATTGTTGACTCTGCAGCTGAACTTGTATTTACCTTCCATCTGCCCCCCATTCAATACAATCCACTGAAGAACTTTATGCTTACAAAAAGCGACAGATGGTTAAAGCTGGCTGACGATAACTTGGTTTCCCCAGAGGGCCAGATGTCAGCTCAGCTTAGATGTCAAACAGAAGACTGCATACAGACCAGTCTGACAAAATGTGGACCATGAATAGTTCCAGTTTAAATCAACAGGAACGCTGCAGCACTTCAGATTTCATTTGAAATTAAAACCTTACACAGAGCAGGAACACTGAGTGTGTGTGACTTTAAAAAGCAAATTTACAAATGTTAGCTTTTGCAAAAAATAGTCCATTTCTGTTCCATTACACAGCAATTTTTCAGGATGTGGTCACTAGAGCAGTCTTTGTGCACACACCTCAGCAAGCCTGTGTCTCCTTTACATGAGGGGCATCTTACTGACTGGAACTTGCATTGCTGGAATTCAAACACATCAAGACCATCATGGTTTAAAATAATCCATTAGCTTTTTTGCATTTTAACAGTTTACCTACAGATTTAGCTTTGCAGACTTACTACTTATCTGCATTTTAATCTTTTATATAACTGGAAGACTACAACTTACCTTTTTTCTCTGAACAACAGGATTTGTGACTTCTTAAATTACTATTTAACAAATTATTGAAGGTTGTCACAAATATCTAACACGACACATGTTTTTCTTTAGACAGCAGTGTGACTGTAGTACCTCTAAAACCTACTATTGAAGTAAAGTAGACCTTTTCCCCCCTCCCACTGGCGTCTAAACCATGGAAACGAGTTCTAAAGTTAGTCCTCAATTCCTTAAGAATAACTCCGATTGTTTTCCAATTTGTTGCTGTATTGTTTTATTCCTTTTATTAAAGCTGTGTGGAAAAATGCTTGGGGTATCGCAATGGAGAACTCAGCTTGTCTTGAAACAAAGATTTATTTCAACTGATACGCTGTCTTTTGTTCATATTTGAACAGAAAGAAACGGAACAGACTATCAAAATGCCACTTGAGGCCAATTTTTACTGCAGGTAGTGCTGTAAAATTGTATTTCTAATCTGTTCCTCTAGGAAGGTAAGTTTTAAACAATCTCAGCAAAAATGTCTTAATAGACTACATTCCTACAGCTTATTCTTTCCTCTGCAAGAACTGATCAGCCAGCTATGAACTCCTGAAAATAATCTTAATGTCATGCATCAAAAATGGAAAGAGGAATTTACAGCTCTCAGCATCAGTGAATATACTTACTCCTCCTTTTCATCCTCGTTAATTGATCCACAGATATGCTTTGGTACTCTCTAATTTGGCTGAGCTAGGAAATAAATCACAGCGTTACAGAAACAGCCAAACTGAGCTGGAATGCCAGGGAAATACTTAATCAGTGTGAGTGTCTGTAATAAACACTCACCCAGAACACAAGTAAAGAAAACAATTGAATCACTGCATCTTCACAGCTTAAAGCCATTTTACAGCATAACACTGTAATATTCTAGTATTTCATTAACTAATTCCTAAATTTAAGTAGGGCCCTTATGGCCTACAAAGGAAGGAACAAAACTGGAAGCAGAGACAGGAAGGACAAACGGCAACCCCACATCAGCATTTACAACTTGGGAAGCAGATTGCTAGACTGAACGAAATTACTGTGACATGGAAATTGAGATGTTGACACAGTTCTTACCTTGGATACGTAATTCTGGCATGGGAAGATATTATGGTTTGAGAAAACCCGTAACAATTTATTGTCATGGAGACAATTATCCTGTCACCCAATGACCCCTCCCCACCCAGGAATGGGAAATCGGGGGATAGAAAGAAACACAAGGGTTGACATGTAAATAGATTTAATAGAATAAGATTAAATAACTAACAATAATACTAAAGAAACAGTATTAATCCAAACACTGTTATGAGATTTACAAGAAGTATACTCAGCCAACTCTATCAGCAGAAGCTGTGCACTCCCAGCAGTGGACAGTAAATGGTGGGCACTGCCAGTGCAAGGGCTTTGGGAAGAAAAGGGAGGGCTCAGGGGTCCGGCACCAGGGCAAGGAGTTGTCTCCGCCATCAAGGGAGAGCACACAATGCAGCAAACTTTTCTAATTTATATTGAATGTGACGTTCATGGTATGAAATAATCCTGTTGGCCAGCTTGGGTCAAACGCCCAGGCCTTGCTCCTCCTCATCCCTGTACCTGGCAAGGCTCGAAAACACTGAGACCTTGAATCTCACAGAGCCTGGCTGGCCATAAAGTAAATATTTTCACAAATGCAGACACTAAAATCCTCCAAAAGTGCAATTTTCCCAGCATCAGAAGGAAAGTTAGTCCTGGGCCTCTCAACCCAGGACAGAAGAACACTGGTTTCACATATTGCGGACAAGTCAAAACAAGATAGGAATTCTCTAAAGTCACATTAGTAACCAAAGAGCTCTTGCTGCCAGCTCTCCAAGCACTGTGATGACAGATAGATCTCTATAAATGTAACACCAAACAGATTGTCAAGCAGCTACAAGATATGAAAGCAGATCTGCATATGTCTACAGATTAATTTTAGTTTTTTACTTTACAGAGCCAAAAAGGGCCCTGAAGCACTCTCCCGCTTGGCTTCTTTTCCTATTTGTGTACAAGTGCTCAAAGCATTATTTCTTTGCTCTTCCTCTCCTCGAGTGGGGACATTTGTTCATGACATGGTAAAATTTGAACACAGTTGTGTTGATAAATTTTTTCAGCATCAGTAACAGATTTTCTTACTTAACGCAGTCATGGTAACATTGCTTCCTTACCAGCAGCCCTATTTTTTTGCCATTAAACTCCGTCACCCAGTCAAACCAGCTAAATGACAGCTAAAATCAAACTTCCAGAACTGACTTCGTCACTTGTTCACCTCTTCTCTGGAGAATACTACTGTTCTCAGATACCTCAAATGCTCTAACCAGTCCCCTCTAATTCCACCTACTGCTACATTTCAGCTCTGGCAGAAAAACCAGCAGTACTACTGTACTGCTAGCTGCAGAAAGAGTGAGGGTTCACCCAGTTAAAGTACCTTGCCTGCCTCCAGTCTGGGGACTGGCTGCTCATCAATCTGCTGCAGTGGGCCTGCCCATTTCAAAGGGCTGCCTAGCCCTCTGCCAGCCCCGGGGGTTAGGGAAGGTATTTCCTAGGTGGGAAGGAAAAAAAAGGTAGGGAAAAGCAACTGGAAATACCAGCGGTGGTAGAGAAGAAATTATGAAATCCCAGGATAAAAACAGGGTAAGAAACAAACTACAGGCTTTGAGAAGGCCTTATAAACCAGGGGAGAGTGAGTGCTTCCTGAGAGTTATTTGAGGTGTGAGAGAAAGATTAGGTACTATTCATGTATAGCAAAAAATAAGTAGCAGCAAATAGTCACGTTAAAGAAGAGACACAGACTTTTGCCATCTATGTGCCATCTACAGCACATTACTTCTGTAGCTACAGCTTTTCAAGCTGTTTCTCTCTAGTTACGTTGAGAATTTAACACTTCTAAGCTTGCTGTCCCTCCGAATCTCATATTAATTTGAAATGGGTCTCAATAAAGACATTGTCACATGGCTGTTCTTACCTCTGACACTTGTCTGTTGCCACTGTTAACTCCCTGCTTCAGTCACACGTGCCTGTCCCACCCAACACTGAACAGTGGGAAGGAAACGAGGCAGGACATTTGGAACTTGCTTGCTGTCCACTTGTTACAGCAAACCCTGTCTCACACAACCACGCTGCAACTGGAATGTTTCTTAAAGGTTGCATGTATTTTCCTTTAAATAACTGCATGTATGACCTACTTGTACTACAGAATGCAGACACAGTCTGGTGATATTTATTCCCATTTCTAAACAGGGAGAGGTTTATGTAAATAAAATACCCTTAAACTGACATAAAGCTAGAACTTTTTCAGATGGTCTCCAACGGTAGAATATAACCAGTTCTGTGCATTCCTTATCTTTGTACACAGTTATGCATAAGCAGCATTACGCAAGAAATGAACACAACTCCAGCCTCGTTCAGATGCCTGAGCAACAGAAAAATGTCAATCAGTAGGTTAAAAGCAACATATGCACAATATAATTACAGTGAAAACAAACAGGATAAAATAAAAATGATTAAGCGCATGATAGCTTTAATGATGCTAACATAGAAAATTCAAAAAGACAAGCACGATCAGTAATAAAGTCTGAATTAAAGCTATCAAGCACAATACTTTAATCAACATCAATATTTACCAGTATCAACATCCTCTTTCACTTCAATGTAAGCTGCCTCCAAAACCACCCTCATTATCCAAGAAGCCAACTGCATAGTCCATACAAAACTCTAAGTTTTAGGCACAGTTTTATTATTTTCTGTGCCGGATTGCAACAGATTGACAAATTAGTAGCACTAATTCAAACACATGAATGAAGTCTACTAGGCAATTAACACAAGACTTTATCTAGCAGCCTCCGCTTCTATTTGTAACCTATTTTTTATGTATTACACCTATAAATTTAGATCAAGGCGTGAATATACTCTTCCACAACATAATGATGGGACACCAAAATCTCAGTTCCATTTGGAACCATAATACATAACAATGTGGGAAACTGTCTGTGTGATTTCAGAGCCCCAAGCCCCTCCTCCTCCCAAAACTGCTGAAAGCTCCCCTCCAAGATGTCTCACCTTGTGCTTCTTGGTCACAGCCCAAGAACCTTTCACCTTTTTCATCAGCCAACAACTAGTCCTGACCAAAATAACTTCACCACATAAAACCTGGATCTGCAATTTTTTTTACAGCTTATCATGTCAGCCCTTTGGCCACTATTAGCCGGAAGCAATACACCACCTCAGGCTCAGACAGCCGGGGAGTTTCCCTCTCAATACCTGCTGACGTACAGCAGCATGCAGGAAAACAACAGGAATTTCTGCCCTGTTCTCCAGCCTCAGCTGGAATGGCCACGTTGCCAGTGAGCTGAAGTTAACAAGCACTGCACCAGTCCTCAGCATCCTCACTTGGGGGCAGAGCAGCAGTGACTCACCTGGGGAACAGACTCTACCCTTCTCAGCCCTGTTAAATCCTGCTTCTAGACACCACACAGAACCTGTAGGTGGACACAAATCCTATTTCTGGTAAAAGACACTGGGGAATTATCTATTCTTCAGCACTTCCCCAAGACAAAGAACATAAATAGCTTTGAACAGAATGTTATCATCTACACTAAATACAACCCTTAAAGTGTAAGGCACACCCTGCTGATCATAACACAATTACAGCTGCAACCAAATGAGACCAAACACATGAAATTTACTAAAATCAAAGGCACAAACTAAGAACGTATATAAAATCCACAGCCTCCACTACAGCCCTGTCACCTTCACTTGAACTTTTTTGTACTCTGAGCAGAGATCGGCTACATCAATCCGTATATTAAAAAGGGTATTTATTTTTTTTTTTTGACAAAAACTTGAAAGGTTTCTGAGTCAAGGTGGCAATGTGTTATTATTGTCAACAACTGCTACTCTTCAAGGAGAACAATGTTTAAATGAAAATCAAGAAGGAACCAAGTACACCATTAACTCGTATTGAAGTCAGAGGAATAAATAGTGGTATACCCAAAAAAGCCAGTACCTCAAAGACATTAAGAATGCAGAGCACAGTACTACACATCAGGTTCATTGAAGTATAAACATTTTAAGAGGCTTCAAATGTCACACCCTGTCTAAACACTGTAAAACTGTAACTTCCTGAGAGAAATAGAGAAGTATGAAGAATGAGTAAACCAATCACAGTTCACAAATGCATACAAGCAACCAATTCTTGAATTTGATTTATTTTTCTCTGCATAAAGAACCCTGCACAGGCAATTCAAATTAAAACAAAATAAATATGTGAATATCCATGTAAAACTGTCCTTGCTAATGAACAATTATACACAATGTACAGCTCTTCATGTTCACTGGGAGGGCTTACAAATGTACTATACCCAACAAAAATGCACCAAAATGTCTCCATGCAAATTTACCAAAAGTGACCAAAAAAAAAGGAGAAAAACTTACTGATCATACGTTTTTGTTTTCTTTTTTCTTGTTTTCTTTTTTACAACCACAAAAAAATAAAAACATCTAATTTTTTGTTACATTTAGAGTAACTAAAATGTGGCCACTTTCTATTAACATCTGTTTTTATGCTCCTAAAACATCTATGGTTACTGTAAAATTATGTCAAGAACGAATTGGACTTAGGGCACTATTTGTAGTAAAAGGAAGATGGGTTTGTTCAGAAAATGTCAATAATCTGTGTCTGAGCCCTCTGCATTGTCCACATTCCGTGAGAGCATATAATTGTCCATATCTATTGACCTGCAATTATTGATTGCATAGCGCAAACGCTCTGCCATGATTAGTTGACTGGAGTAAGGTGGGAGTCTCAGTTGAAAGAAACAAGTCTGTGAGGTAGGCAAGCTGTCGTAAGGCTGTGGAAATGGATAAAAGGTGGGACACTGTTAAGTTCTGAAAGAAGCAAAAAATGCAACATACCCATATTTGATCGCTCCCTCCCTTCTTTGCCTCTGCCATTCAGCATTTTCACATTCTATCTCAAAATTCCTTTTGAGAAGCAGACCAGCCTCCCTCGTTTACATTGCTTGTTTCATCCTTAAGTATATGCAAAACTACCACATCTCTGCTGCTCTGTAAACAATTCAACCCACTAATGAAATGCAACTATTTGAAAAGCTGACGGTGTTACTACACTACCATTTAGCAGCCTGCTGGTAGATGCCAAGCAACATTCAAATTACGTACCATAGTGTGCTACCATAGTGTGCCTTAACATGAGGCAGTTTGAGAGACATCTAACCAAAGCTGACAGTCAAACCACTGTTATCTTAGATTTTGCCAAGGTTTTGACTCGTGATGTTCACAGACAATGGGCTTTCACTGCACAAAATGCAAAAGTAATGCCAAATGCATGAATCCTGTATGTAAAGTAACATACTATAAATTCATTGCAGTGGTTTTTAAGACATAAGAATTCACTGGTGGTCACATTTTGTCACTCACCCATACTTAAAAACAACAACAACAAAAAGTAAAAATTATCAAATGAAAAAGGGGACTGGAACAGAAAATAATTGTGGACAAGTTACCAGACAAAGTTTGTTTCTTGTGGAAGAACTTGCCCTGATTTCCAGTCACATAACTATAGTAAATGCACCAAATTAATTAAGATGCAATTCATGCAGGGTATGTACTTCTACACAATTAAAATGTTTGGTTTTAATAGCTCAGAGCATATCCCATCCCATTCTTTCTCTGCAAATTTACAATCATGGAAACTTGTCTCGTATTGCCAAAGGGCAGATTATACTAGGCAGGAATAACAAAAAAACCCCCAAAACCCAAAAGCAGCATCTTACCCTATCAACCTTCATTATTTGGAATCGTTGAGAGATATCAGCTGTGTTGGCTGGCAATCGAGATCTTCCCGACACAAACCTCATGAAAAGGACTCTCTCCTCATTTGAAAATTCTTCCAGGGTATGCCAGAACCACTGTACCAGCTGATGCTGCTCATCGACTTCTCTGTAGCGCACAACCTTCTTCAGAACTTCAACTGATATTTCTGGCATCCCACAGACCATTTGCTCCAACTGCTTGGCAGTCAGAAGAGACAACAAAGGAACTGGAACAATCCAAGACATCCCTTCTCTTACAGCAACCACCTATTGCCGAAAAAAGAAAAGACACTTCAAGTGCAATGGTCTTTCCTCTGCCGCTTACTTACTATCCAAATGCACAAGTAATGTACCAGCTGAGAAATGGGATAAAGAGAAAGAATCCAAGCTCCCACACACATCCCCTGTAAGAGCCATATCCTCTCTCCAAATCCTGGAGAGTATTACAGGTATTTTTCATTGCAGTTGCACATAAAAGAACATTTTGATACAAAACACAAGAACTTAAAGCACAAGTCAGCAGCACAAATGATGATGCCTCAACCGAAGAACTGTGTATACAACCATCCATCTGAGCTGAAAAAAAGTCACATTTGTAAGAAGTGCATACTTGTTATAGAAGACTTAGGATTGGGTACCTATGATGATAAAGCTACTTTCTAATGCAGATAATACCACACATATCTTTACCTTGACAGAAAGGAAAAGAATTTTCCTGGCCTGTAATTAGCATGCTCCTTTCACAAGCTTCACTATAAGAATAGCAAAACATACCACAGTATGCAAATAGATAATTAACTTTCCTCAAAACATGTAATGAAATATTTGTAGCTTCTGCGCTTAAGCAGAAGATAAATAGCTTTAAGTTAATGTTTGTCAATATTTCATTTAGCTAGTCTTTATGTTCCTATAATGTCTAATTACAGCGCACAGGAGGGTACTTGTGGGGTTGACAGCTGCAGTGTGGCTACTCTAATGAAAGAGAAGTTTTGATTTCTAATGCTCTTTTGTCAACTATGCAATTAATAAGAAAAATAGGACTAATTTAAAATAAATCCCCTAAACAGTTTGTGGGGGGAAGAAAGCCCCAGGGACACAGATGAGATGCAGAAAGCCAAGTTTTTCTTATTTCCTAATAAGCTGTAACAGAAACTTGCAAAAATCTAAATGACTGTTTGCATTAACAAGGGGAATAACGTCCCAATGAAATTCTTACTTGACGGTCCATTTCATGGAGTCTGTATTCAATTGCCCTCTCCACATATTCTTTCCTGTTTGAAAAGGTAAGTGGGATACTGTTCCCTCCAGGGATTATGGGAACCATTTTAGCATCAGCACTTTGGCCAACAAAAGAATCTAAAGGAATCATCTGCAACATAAAACAGGAAAGGAACGTTCAGTGTAAGTCACTCTAGTGATCTAAGTTTAGTCTACTATCAGTCACCTAGAACCATAAGAAGATTACAAATTATTCCAAATGCACATGAAGTGCTTGTTATCCCAATAACAGAGACACTGAATTATATAAATACTGAAATTAAGGTCTGATCAAGTAACTGATTAAGTAACCACTTTCTGAAAAAACCCAAAACCCCCAACTTTCATCTCTTACCTCATGGAAATTTTCTTCAGTAATCCCACTGTCTTCAATGTGAAGAATGCTGTTGAGGGTCTGCACATAGAGCAGATCTACCTCCTCCAAATCCTCCAAGATGAGTGGGATACAACAGAGTTGCTTCCAGACCATTGGAGCCAAATGAAGATCTAATGGCTTTTTTGTACGAATAGCTACACCCATGAGAATGCCCAAGAACTTAAACTGCATCAGGTGTTCATCTAAACATGCTGAAGGGTTAAAAAGAAACCTAGAAGAACAAAGAATGAGTGAAAATACTCTAGTATCATTTCTATTCATAAGAAGTAAAAAGACAAATAATTTCTAAGCACAGCATAGTAACTGTCAACACAATTATCAGGATGGGCTGTCCATATAATAAGATTATTGTTATCTTTAGCTGTTAAAATAATGGAGGCCGAGACAAGGCATAACTAATCCTGACCACAAAGGCTGGCATTCTTGATGTTACTCTCAATTCTGCCATCAACCACCCAGGAAGTTCACCTTAAAACCATGCCCTCTCCTCCACCATAAAGTAACATCACAACATGAAGAAATAATGTACTAGAGACAATCCTAAAGTCTCAACATTTGGCATTTTGTTAACAGAAGATTTTAAATTTCACCCACTGTGATCTGCAATAAAAGAAAACCCTGCACAACTTACCTATCCCTATTGTAGCCTACTTCAGCTGTAGCATTTGGGGAAGGAATAAGCAGGTCAACTATTCCAGTTTCTAGTTCCTTAAAAAGCAACAGTAAAAGAGCCTTCTTAAACACAAGGATAACAAACCTATTACAGAAATATTATGGCATTATAGAGTTGCAAGACAGAATATTCCATTACAGTGATGATTACTTCTTATAAATGAATATGAAATATTTAAGAGAAAGTAAACATGGTAGGGATGATTTTTAGTAATAAAAATATCCTTATTTCAAGACCTGCCCTTACATCAGACTATAATGGTTATCTTACTATGATTGTTCTGTGATACATACCTGGTACACATTTCAGAAATAATCAGATGCTGTAAGTTATACACCTACCAGTGCAGCTCTTTCAAGAACCAAAAATGAAGCAAAAATTTCAGTTAGTTCTGTTCTAAACCCTCATCACACCTCATATTTAATGTAAACTGTCTAGGAAAGAACCCCAAAATTACATCTCCTTCCCTGCATCAACCCTAGTCTTACAAGCTTCAGAAATGCAGATTATACTAAACATTTGGAGTTATAATAGAAGAGCTCTTCAGTGTCTTGTATCCTGTTGCTTTGTCCCAGACTAAGCAGAAACACTATTTATTCTCACTAGCCCTCATTCTTTGGATTTTGAGGCTCCTGGAAAATTAGAACAAAACCTCTCCAGCCAGAATTGTCTTGAACCCTTCTCCTGGCTATAATCACAGTTGTGTCACCAGGCTGAGACACATCTTTAACACTGTAAGCAGGAAACACTAGCATTGACCAGCTTTATCTTAGTCCTGGTGGTCTGAAGGTTCTCAGGTGACTCTGAAAAGACAGCTACGTGGACAATAGTGACAATACCCTGGTTAAAGATAGGCAAAAATGTGCATGTTCTGCTACTGATCTCCTTTCCAGGACTGAACTGAGAGGTGACACGTATGAGAAACATCTGCCTCAGGTGCTCTTGCATCATATGCATGGAATGTTCTGTAATCACAGAATGCCATACAGCTTCTCTATGGAAGATATTGGCTGGACAAAACGGGGGGCTGGAAAACTCTCCCACAAGGAGGTAAGGACCATCTCAGAATTCCAAGGGGGCCTCCTTGTAACACTAGTCATAGTGTGGCCTTACAGCATCTTCTTGCCCTGATCTAGGAACCTTTTTGTTTATCCTCAGAGACATCCCTAAGTAGGCAGCTCTAGTGTTGTGGCTCAGGACTGAAGAACAAGTTATTTGCTGAGCTGCAGAAAGGGTATAGGAAAAACAAAGACACCAAGAACCTTACTGAGGCATTTTGAACTAACAGACTTTTCATACCTGACACATTTCTGTAATTGTGTCATCAAACACTCCTCCTGCATCATCAGCTCCTTCTCCAACAAGTTTCACTTTCCAGGCACGGGAAGGCAGGCGAAGGTCTGATGCATTCAGCTTTACCACTTGTCTTGCTATCTGTACAAAAATGGGCTTGCATTTCCGACCTCTTTCAAAAATGACAAAAAAAGAGACAGCCATACAATGTAAGTCACGAACATGTAAAGGCTACTGCAGTCACTTGATTAATGCAGTTGTACAGAGAGAGCTCAGTATACCAAGAGTGATGAAAAACGAATGAATATCAGTACTTGTTTGAAGTCTAATACAGCACCTGTGACAATACTGACCTGGTTGATATCCTTTTCACAGTAATCTGTGGCCCATAGTTTTTCCCTTGCACCATAGTTTTTCCTATGGAGCGCACCATGGGGAGCGTGTACACTCGTGGTGCAAGCAAGGGCCTCAGCTGCCCTTGAACTATTCCCCATGTTCCAGCATTGTAATGAGATGTACTGTTCTGCAATAAAGCCGAATCAGAGTAAACATATTAATAAAGGATATTAATTCCAGTATTTACAGAATAAAAACCTTCACAATAATCTCTAACACTTCACTGTTTCAGGAAACAGACAGATTAGCGCTTTTTGGATTTAGCTCTGAGGCTGGTAAGTAAGATTAAGCTTCGAGGCTGGGACTGAAACACTAACATGTCAGTGTTAGCATAAGCAAAAATATATAACAATGTTTGACAAAGTCTGGTTTAATCCAGATTGATTTTTTTTTTTTTTTTAATTATTACAAAATACTTACAGAACCTATTACTAAGATCCATCTTGATCTGGTCAGAAACTCTGTAGTGACATGGCGTAACACAGCACAGCTAAGCTGTCCGGTTTTGGTTTTTTAATGGAATTTTACCTGATTATTGGGACTGAGGTTAAGTAATCTCCATGAAGAGTACATGAGATCAGAAAAGTGATACAGCAGCCTGAGTCGTGCTCGTACTGTGTGAATGCTCACTTCTTTCAGTGCCCCATACTGTGGCGGAATGGTGTCAGGTAAACCAAGCTGTAAAGGCACTGAAACACCTACCACAGAAAAAGAAGAAAAATGTGATTTCCTAACGGACAACTGCACTTTTGGCTGGGATGGAGCTGATTTTCTTTGCAGTAGCTTATGCAGCGCTTACCTGCCTACTGGACATAGACCACAATAGTGGCAAAATTAAAGAAACTAAGATCTTTTGAAAACCTACATGGATACGAAATTAAACAAATCCTGTTCCAGATGGTCAGAAGTCCTTGTATTCACTCATCCTCCAGGAAACCCAAAGACTGAATCAACGACAGGGTCATACAAACAGTCTAGGTTCTTTACCTGGAGTTCTGGGTGGAACAGGTGGTGCCGTCCAGGCAGCGCTGTGGCAGCGCCCTGCTGAAATCTGTCGAACATTCTTTCCTTGTAGGACTGTTATCAGGGTTGGTTCTCTGACGTGGTTGGTATGGCCCAGGCCAAGCTGCCAATTTGTAACAGGTTTAAAGGGGGAAAAAACCCAATCAACAACTGTGGTATTTCCAAAATCCTCCAAGCAAGAATACAAAGCAAATGTTAAAAAAAGGTATTATTCCACATATATACTGGGATAAAACAAAACATTTACCACACACATCTTTTATTCTGCTAGCATTTATCTTTTATTTTCGATAGACTATTGCACCCACACTCAATGGGAGCAGCAGATCTAGGTGTCACAGACTTTAGAATCCCTAGACATTTTTTTGCAAGCTCTTCTGCAGACTGAAGAACTGATCTATGCTGCTAAATCAACTATACTGCACAGTCGCTCTGCAGAGTCCACAGATGTCTTTTGTGCCACCTAAAGACCATGTTTGTTCTAGCACATCAATCTCTACAGTAGTTTATGAAAACATTTGCATAAAGAGGAAATTTACTGAAGCTGTTCTGACTTTTTACTAATAGCTTCATATCATATTCTAATTTCACATATAAGAGTATAATTATTTTTTTTAACCCAAAATATATTTTTACCACAATTTTTTTGACCTGCAAGGGAAATCACATCAAACAGGCTATCAGAATGAAGTTTCTCTTTCTACCCTAACAATTTTTTCCACACAAAGCAAGCATCCTAAAAAAAAAAAAACAAAACCAAAACACCACACCAAAGAGGTTCCTCTCAGAAATTACCCTAAACAACTTGCTCAACAATCCTTCTCAAAAACTCTACCTTGAAATACCAGAGGATGAAAGTTCTCCAAACTTCCTGAACCACCAAGAGCCAATATATCAAGAATCAATTTCGTATACTTGTAGCATACAAAACTATTAAAAAGCAGAAGTCCTGTCAAAAGTTTGAGTTGTACATGTAGTGAGGAAGGAAAATGGACTTTTAAGGGCAGGGATAACATTAGGTTCCCAAAGAAAAGAGATTTCATCATTTACTTTTTTTCTCTGACTTAAAAAAACCCCATACTCACTAAAAACCATTAATTCATATCTTCTTTCTGAAAAGCATCTGAAGAGTTCAAAAATCTGTCTGACACCAACCATAAACGTTATGATGTTGACAAAATTGATGACAACTCAAAAATTAGGTAAAAAATTAATTTTTAAAAGACCTTTTAATAGCACTAATTTTGGTAGAAAGCTTTCAGCACTTTCCTGAACTACTACTATGTAAGATCATAGGAAATAAAAAGAAAATAGTGCAAATGCCTAAAATGTTTTTATGGCTGAGGAGGGAAAGAGGAGAACCAAAATAAAAGCTTTTTTTTCCACCCAAAATAAAAATACTCCAACCACATCTGTAAAGCGCAACTATAGTCTTAAAAAGGTCAGAAAGAAACAGTGAGTAGTACATACCTGCCCTTCAGAATTGCTGCCCCAGGCATATACGTCCCCTGTAGATGTCAATGCCAGTGTGTGCTCTGCTCCTACTGCAATGTCCTCAATGAAGATTCCTGACAGCACTGGAACTTGTTGGGGTCTGTTGTGATTTCGAGCTCGACCTTCTGGCAAACCTATCAGGCGATCTAAAATTGCAAGTACATGTCTTTATATGTTAAGAACATCAAAACGTTAATTTAACTTACAGAAAGTCAGAGAGGGACCAAAAGCAATTCTATGTACTCTTGGAACTGGGACACCGGCGCCACTGGTTAGAGAGAACTCTGGAGTATGTTTCCTACCAAACACTGCTTCCTGCATTACTCTTCAACATTGCTAAAGCTGTTCCTTTAAGTGTGAAACAAGACCAACTTCTATTACAACAAGACTTCTAGATCTAAATGTATGGTTTTATAATATGTAT
Source organism: Pedionomus torquatus (assembly GCA_013398155.1). Lineage (NCBI taxonomy): Eukaryota > Metazoa > Chordata > Aves > Charadriiformes > Pedionomidae > Pedionomus > Pedionomus torquatus. The sequence goes on along the minus strand of VZRU01001450.1, from coordinate 39,788 downwards.
GAATTAAGTGACTTGGAAGTTTAAACACATTTAATTCAGTGTACTTGGAAATTCTCCTGTCCAGATTTTGAAACAACTTGTGTAGGCCTTTAGTAAACCTTTAAGTAAGCCAGTGGTTTTGGACACATGAAATTCAACAAAAGTTTAGGAAAAAAATATTCAGAAAGTAAATTATTACACTGAAAGGCTATTCTGAGATCAACCTAGAAATCTGGATTTTAGGCCTATGTTGAAATTGCATCGTTGAAATTCCAAAACTCTAGGTCAGCAAAAATCTAAAAAGTAGCATTAGGTCAGTCTTATAACTATGTCTTAATATTCTTCCTTTTCACCTGCAATACACACAAACCACAGATGGAAAGGTCCAAATGCCTACCTTGTCCAAAAGTATACACATGACCATCTTTTGTCAGAGCCACAGAGAACTGTGTTCCACAGGCAACTTTTTTAATTCCAATTCCGCAAAGAATATCCACTTTCTAAGGGGTAAATGAAAGGAAGAAGAGCTATGGTGTTATTAGGATATAAACAGGAAGCAAAAATGACTTTAATCTGTAACTCCTGTTTCCAAAAAAAATATTTCATAATTTCCCCTATGCAATGCATGCATTGCAGAATTACTCTAAATAATTCTTGTAAATAATACAGGAAACTGAGACACGGCTTTCTCTTTTTCTTTAATGCAATCAACACCTTATTCTATGTACAATGATTGAAAATACCTTTCATGTGCAGGGAGTGAGCAGGGAGTGGCATAGGAGGAAGCAGATGAGTGTGTAAACTCGAAATGAGAAAGCTCACATCTTTAAGCTAATTCTAAGATTTGAACTATTTGTATTGCCATTGAGATAAGGTCACTTATTTATAGGAAATCCTATAAAGCGTCAAGCTCAGTGCAATGTATCATCAGAATTATTTATGCTACATTTTATCAGAACAGTAGAGTGGATGCAATAATTTGACTTCCACAATTCACACTCTCTCTGAACACTGTACCATGTTTAACACTGGAAATTTACACAAAGAACAATTTCTCTATGTATTCTAACCTGTGGTGAAGATTTTGCAGTGGAATTTCCCAAACCAAGTTTACCATAATCTCCATCTCCAAAAGCCCAAACCATGGAGCCATCTGTTGACACAGCTACAGTATGATTGAGCCCACAGGCCACCTGGTTGAGAGAAATATGTTATTATCAGTTTTTGTAATTTACTCCTAACTCAAACACCCCAACTACCTTTAAGAAAAGAAAAAAATATTAGAAAAGTATCCTTTTAAAGCCATTAAAAACTTCATGTCTTATTACAGTGTTTTAAAGACATTTAGGACCACAGTAGTATTTTTTAGGAATTTGCTTCATCTCAGCTCCTAGGGCCCAAGGATAATGCTACACATGCTCATTGTTTAAGAACACAAAATAGCTCATGAGTTCATGCTTTAAAATACCTACATCTCAAAATGTCAACAAACATGGGCAGTTTTGCAGAAAGAAGATCAAGAGAGTCAGGAAATGAATTATTTCACAAATTGTGCATAGTCAAATTCTGCCATCATAATCAAAATGAAAGTCAAAGGTTAAAAAAAAAAAAAAAACAAACAACAAAAAACCTCCAAACCAGAACACTTAAATATGCTGAAAACATCAGCTTTAAAGGTAATTTGCTAGTTTTAGATAAGCCATGCCTGTCCAATCTGGTAACCTTCCAGCGCTGTCACTCTTTCTGGAAGTTTCTTATTGGAAGTATTTCCGAGTCCTAACCGACCATAATCACCATTTCCAAATGTAAAAAGTTTGCCATCTGCTGTCACCACAGCTGAGTGTTTGAAGCCACATGACATCTGGGAGAAAAAAAAAAAAACCAACACAATTTTTACATACATTTTAAATTTGGAGGGGGTGAATGGTATTAGCTATAACATGTAAATATGTAATACTTTTTCCTCCCCTAAACTATAGTCACTTTATATAAAGAGCTAAAAATACAGACATTTGAGTATTAATGATTTCTCCAACAATGTATCTCTGATTCTTCCCAGTGGTAACATCTAGGGGGAAAATAAGCTCTTTCTATTTTTCAGTGTTTCCCAGCAACAACTCACAATTAGCACCACACATCAACAATGAGCCTTGTGATATTAACATCCTACCAACACGGTTCATAATGCTCAGAGAAGTGAAGAGTTGCCCATTTTCATTCAGTAAATGAATTCAAACTGTGAAGATGGCCAATGGTTCTGGCACATTCTCAGTACCAGGTTTGTAGGAAACAAAAAGTAGTTTGGAACCTGCACGACTTCTTCTCCCTGCAGCGCCTCTATTTGCCTGGGCCGGCGCTGTCTGTCGCTGTTCCCGTGTCCAAGTTTGCCATAATCTCCATCTCCCCAGCTAAAGACTTCCCCACTTTCTGTTAAAGCCATGGAATGTCCATCAGATCCACAAGAGGTCACCAGCTGTGTTACCACAAAGCCTGTTACAGCAAATTGAGAAAAAGTTTAGAATAAATTATAATAAACTCATTTATACAAGTATATATTTATATTTATATTTATATTATACTTATTATTATATATTATATTTATACAAATATACATTTATCCAAGTGTCCCTGGTGGTAGCCAATTAAGGCTGAGGAAAGGAATCAACTACAATAACAAGAACGTTATAGCCATTTATTTATTTTTATTTTGAATAAAACCTTCATCTTCTCATGTACAACCTATGCTTCTGGCCTGCCATTATTTTGAAATGAAATGTCCCTATCTTGGGCAAGCACCTTCCCCTTAAAATTAAGGAATATTAATGTATTATGACTTAAATCTTAAGGAAAAATGAACGTACCGTTTATTTGTTCTATTTTTTAATTAAAGACTACAATATTTTAATGTGTAAGTCTGAAAAAATAGCATCAAAAAATTACACACAAATACTCGTATTAACTATATATTTTACATTAACTAATGCTTATTTGTGCTGTCAGCTGACACATTTCAAACCCAACAACCTTACCTTGCAGTGCTGAAATGACTGTTAACACATGAAGATCATCTGAATTTCCCTGTCCCAGTCGCCCGTAGCTCCCTTCTCCACAAGCCAAAACAGTGCCATTTGCCTGAATCACGAAAGTACAATTCTGACCACAAACAACCTAGTTTAGAGAGACACAAAGAAGCGTCAATGATTTTTGTGTTAGATACAGCAACACTGCCATCCCTGCATTACAATGTACAATCTTCTTTTTAATCTTTTATTTTTTGTAACTATCTCAAGACAGCAGCCTCTTCTGTCACACTGCAAATACCTTTATGTCAAGCCTATTAACATAAGACTTCACTCACCCTGTGTTTAAGGAGTTTTGCTACTGAATCACGTCATAATAAAAATTACTTCACTGAAACTTGCTACTAGTTTTGGCAAACCTTCTTCCAGCAACAGAAACCGCAACATACTCCTGCCTGAGATTTAGTTTTGGTGTTTCCACCCTGAATGTTGATGTTATTTCAGAAAACAAAACTGTTACATGTATTTGTTAAGCCTGCGCAGGTATTTTCAAATCATGCGAATATCAAACAATTTTTGTTTTGTCTGATTTCAGTGGCTTCTTGGTTTGAGTTTGTCAAATAATGGAAGACTTCCTCTTTAGTGAAAACACATTTTGGGAATACTTTGTAGTCAGTTCAAACAACAGATTGAAAAGACATTTAAAGAGAGCTTTTGACAAACTGTACTGACAATCCATGGTAAATCATTAAACCACGAGTATTTTTTAAGTGATCACCTGCTGAGCCTGAGAGAATGAAGGTGCTGCTACTGGTATCATGACATTTCTACCAGCTTCTGCTAACTGTCCGTGCCTTCCTGCTCCCCACAGGTATACATCACATTTGCCTCCCAAGTGCCAATCCTACAGAACAGCATGAAAAAACGCTTTAGAACAAGAAAACTTTCAATAGCTCACAATGTTTAAAAAGAAAAATAAAAAATAATACACAAATCCCCAAGCCATCAGTTTTACTAACCTCTGGCCTTGATGTTGCCCATGACATGATCTGTTCATCCATACCATTGATCCATTTACTGTTATCCTGCCCAACAGAAGCCACAGTTACTATGTTCAGTTGAAGAGCTGCACATTACTTTGATGTTATGCAATATGTATTTTTCTTTTGAACTAAGAACAATATTGACATTCAAATTATTCTAAACAGTACAGCACTAAGAATGAATCTGCAGGCTCAAATATTTTAGGTTTGCCCATAGGTCAAGTTTATTTCCTTATTACACCTATATAGCAATGACACTGTTATCCACAACTTGCAATCCAGATCAAAAAAAGAAAGCCAGTCAAACAAAATTAATGAAGAATTAATCTTTTCTTTTCTTACTGATTCTTAGTGCTCTTTCAAGTTTTAATTGCAATCACTGGCTTAAAATGTTGTAAGCTTCCTAATAAAAATTCTTAATCCAAAATTTCTATTTTGGTTTACAGATCATAACAAGCCATAAATACAACAGACACCAGCAAAATAATTGGTGTAGAAATGTGCCACAATATCACTCTAAAGACAGCACTGTGAAACTCTATGTTTATTGCTTCTCTCACATAAGAAAATGACTTGCAAAATTTTGGGTTGTTTTGGTTTGGTTTTTGATATGCAGCAGAGTTGTGCTTATTAACACAGAGACAGAGCAATCTTTACAGTATATTCTAAGCAGTTAACTAAAAAATAAACTTATTGCTGGTGTTTATGTTAATGAATATCAATCTTTACAGTTCAGAGATGGTAACTGCATCATACCATACATCAGTAACAACATGCTTTGCTTCCGATACAACACAGCACATTTTACCATTAGGAGAGTAAGCTCATCCTCTGGAACAGGCTCCAGGTCTGGAACAGTAAAGGATTCTGGGAATTGTGCTCCCTTGGCCAGGGCTTCGGCAGCTTTTATGGTAGTGGAGAAACACTCCAGCCAGGCCCATTCTGAAGGATTCCAGGCTGCAGCATCAGGGAGGCAGTTCTGGTGATGAGGGGGTACTGGAGGATTGCACAGGAGTTGGTCCAGGTGAAGGCCCACAGCGAGAGATGCCAAGCACTGCATGTAGGGACTGTGAACAAGCTGGTCGCCACAAACAACGTGAGGCTGAAGGTGTGATGGGAGAAATTGAACATGAAAAGTTAGAAAAATGTATTAATCAATTTAGAAATAGGAGTCCTTCAAATCTGGTCCCGTAGAAAAATACTTTCTTCCATGCTTAACTCAAGCTTTTCTAATATTTTAAGTATTCTGAAACTAGAAGACTACAAGCTTTAGAAATAATGAAAAACATTTCCAAATAGGATGGAGGAAAGTCTTCTGGGTTCTCTGTAGTGAAAGACTGAAACCAGCCAAGAGTCAAATAGAAATTTTAAACACTCACATTAGCTTTTCTTACCTTTTCATAAGCATACTGTTCCTGAAGCATTATTGGCAAACGTTCCAAGAAAGCTCGCATGCAAGGAGCCATATTCAATCCCAGAACTCCTTGTTGTTTCAGTGCTGTCCTACATGTCGCAAGGATGTGATTGGAAGATATCCACTCTGAAGTACAGTTCACTACCAACACATCCTGTGTAACAGCAGTCACAACACATATTAGAAATTAAAAACTCATAAAGCAGAATTATTCAGGTCCACTGATTTATCAGCAATCATCTCAGTTTTCATAGGGGCCAGAAAACATACAAGCTTGAACACTTCTGTCTCTGCTGGTGAATAAATAATCTGCTGACAAATGCTACAGAGTGCATCTCCATTTGCCGCTTCCTCCCCTTCCCACAGCAACGCTACACAATTATTACTCCAAAGAAGAATGCAAACAAGGTAGTAAGCAGAAGTTATTTCAGTGGATGTTGTAACCTTAATTTAGGATCACTTTTACATATGACCTGCAATTTTTTGGGGTGTAAATTCAAAGATTTCCAAAGAATTCCAAAATACTTAGAGCCACATGCAGCATGACTAGAAGTCATAACTTGTGCCACATTTATCTTCATTCACAATAAATACCATCTTTTGGAATAAGCCATGAAACTCCTGTTCAGCTGCCAGCAGTTCCTGATACTGACAGCAAACACTGAAGTAAAATCTACTGATCCTTACAAATTTCTCAGACTTTAGATTAAGTTATCTCATTGAAGTATGTAATTTGCTGGGGAAAAAAAGAAACACTTCTTCATGCTGCATAAAGGAAAAAATTACATAGATCTGTCTTCTCCCTATTTTCACTGTCTATTTACAGCTCCTGCTATTAAACAGGTAAACTGATGAAACCAGTGCAGCATCCTTTATAACCACCAGCTCAGGAGGATTCCACCCTGCCCCACCAAATAAATATAGGAAAAAACCCAGCCTTTTAAGGGTCAGATGACAGCTGAAAGCCAAAACAATGTGTCTTGAAAACAGATAGATATTTCTCAAAAAAGGAAAAATAAAGACAAAGAAATGGCATTTTCTTTTAGTAAAATATTTGAAAGAACATTAATTTAACAAATAGTGTCACCTTTGATCTGTTAGAGCAAGCAGCTACTCCCACTTCAGGTATCCACACTGCGGTCTGAATAGCTCCAGAGCCTATCACAACACTCTGCAACACTGAACCATCCTAAGGAAAGAAGTGTCTGAGTCAGCGGGTACACACAGCTGCTTTTCTCTAAATGTACACAATCACATTCCTCAGGGATGATACTCTCCCAAACTGTTCAATAATTATTTAAAAATAAATGTTTATACTAAAAGCAAAAAAATATCTAGCATTTTCATTGGATCAAGAAGATAACATAACTAAGGATTTAGGAGTGTTTAATAACCGTATTATCTGACTCTTGGAAAAGTTGTCAAAGTAAGAGACTGTTATTCCCAACTATAAAGACAAGTGGCTGGTTCTGCAAAGCCGAACTAATGTGACCAAGCCTATAGAACGATCAACAGTAGAACCACAAAATGTAAAAATACTTCAATGGTAAGTACAATTTTAATTTATATTTTATTAGTTATAATTTTATACCATTATTTTATACTGTGACTTCTCCAATGTTTCTAACATACCATGGTGGAAACAAATGAAAGCTAGTCTGATGCCTTGGCCATTTTAGATACTCATACTAAAAAAGAATCGTGACACGTCAAAGATGATCTTACCCGTAAAGACCAAATATTCATGAGACCACCAAGTCCACCAGATACTAATGCCAGTCCATCAGGACTGAAAGCAACAGTCCGAACAGGAGTAATATGTCCTCTCAGTTGAAATACACACTTGACTTCTACTGCTTTTCTGAATCCATCCTGAAAATTATTTCACAGTTACGGAACAATAAACTATATACAGAAAATGAAATAGTGTAACAGCTTCTGTATTCTTGCAGTAATTACTGATCATCTATAAAAATGGAGTAATCCCCATAGGATAATGAAGACCAGTATTATGATAATATTTTATGTATATCTTTGCCACATTATCATCTTTTCTGACCAAACAAAATGCCATTAACATTAAAGACCACATTACAATTTACATAGGTGAAATAATCTTGATTTAATTTTATCTAGAAAAAAAAAGTCTTACTAAATTTAAGTATAAATTTATCAGCTTTTAAAAATGAAAACAAAACACAAAAAAAACCTTTAGCCAACAAAATTCATTTAAACCTGTGATTTTTTGTTTCCTGTTCTGAAAATACCTACACAGATACAAAAGCAATATCAACTTTTTTAGCAAAGTAACTCACTCCTATTCTGTTCCTCCCCCACTTTTGGAATGAACGCAGAGAGTTTTCCTAAACATCACATTCATTCCTTTTACCTTGGCACTCACTTCTTGGTCCCACCACCCTTCTGAGCAGGCTGAGCTGGGCTGCAGAGCGACTACCGTATCCTGGGGAACAGTCCAAACACACACCAAGCCATTGTGACATCCCCTAAAGGAAGTCAGGATAAATCAGAAAAACAAAGTAGAGGTATTAAGTAATGGAATATTGGTAGTCTCTTATTAACTTAAAATATCTGTGGTCTTCACCACTCTCCTATAAAATTACATTGGATCAATTAATCTAAAGTGGAAAGGCATATTCCCAACAGATAAATGCATTTTTTTTATTTCTCCCCCACCCTGTAGCTTTTCAGTTTTTGTAACAACATACTTTCAGAAAAGAAATTTGGATGAAGCAAAAAAAATTTCAAGCAGGACATACACACATGTCTCATGGTGTGGAGAAAACAGATGGCAACATGGCCAGAGCCACTCTTTCCATCTGAATTGTGAAACCTCACGAATCCCGTGGCAACTGCCTTAATGGAGTGGTGTTTAAAAAAATAAAAAAAAAAAAAGAGAAAAGTTTTCTTTGCTCTGGACACTAAAGACTGATAAAAAAAAGAGCTGCAAAAGATCTACAGAAACAATAAAAAAGCAAATTACATACGTAGCTAGTAAAAGCTGCAACTTGGGTCCTTTCCCTGGAAGAGCACACCAGGCAATGCCATTCACAAAAGCTGGATGGGAGAGTGAATGCAGACGTCTCCAACATCCTCCCACACATCCCCAGAGTTTCACTGTTTCTTCTTTGGCACATGTCAGGAGAATCTTACCAGTCGGATCCCACTTCATACTAACAATCATATCCTATTGCATTTAAAAATTTGAAAGTCAGTATGGACTAACACAGTAATAACAGAGAATATTTGACTCTCAGAGCTAATGTAATGTTTAATTATTAAGATCAAAGAACATTTTACTGTTAGAGAAATCGTTAGAGATAGTGAGTTGCAATTACGAAATCATAACGACGCTTTTCAGAGCTACAGAATTAAAATAAAAGCCTAGGCTCCTGAGAGAAGCTAATGGGAAAATGTAGAAAAAAATGTTCTATTTTCATTGCAAATCTTTCTTGATTTTTTCCCCCCAAAGAAGTAGACAATTTTTCCTTCTTTTGATTATGAAACTGTAATATGAATTACCTTAATGGTACATAGTTCATAAACATATTGGGCAATGGGCCAGATGTAGTTTTGTGTCTCACTGAGGTAGAAAAGGAGAACAGTCCATTGTTGAAAAGTCAGATACAGTTTTATTGTCACAGCATGCTCATGCCTGTGACTGCCATGCTTCAAACACTAAGACAAATTCACAGAAGCACTCAAGATACTTTTACTACATCTAAACTTAAGGAGTTCTCCTCTTTGCCCAATGAATCTTTTATGGACTATTAATCACTTACTATTACATACAAACCAACCAAAGGTTCTAAACCTTTGCAGCTGCATATTTGGGAAAACATCTTTTGCTTTGCACAGGAACTTAAGCTTTACCAAAAAAAAGTGAAATAACCTAAATTACAATTTATTATAAGTACTTTTACAAATTAAAAGAACTACAGTCTTTTAAATCCAGACATGCATACCTGTGTCCCTAATACACTTCTGTTGCTCTATATACACACGCTTAAACTTTAGAAGTAGAAAAAGCTATAAAATTTATTTTTCCTTTTTCTTTTTTAAAATTTGGTGTTTAGACTTTTTTAAAATGTGTTTAATACATGTATCGGAAATAGCTATGTGTTGACTTTATAACAGCTTTCAAATAGAGAAAAAGCTTAAACAGATCTTTACCTACAGAAATTACAAATTAGTTTTAGAAGGACTAACTCTACCTTATGTGCATCAACTAGAACAATTCCCCCTTTTTCAAGTCGTTCCTTTGTTCCTATTAGTAATTTTCCATCTGAATAGCCAACAGCAAATGGTCTGTCTTCACTGAACCAGGCAAGGCATGTGACAGACACTACATAAAGAAAAATCACAAATATTAAACTAAATTGAACTTGAATCCTGCCAAAGAGGTTTTTACAGTGCAATTGTCTAACGTATGAAGTACCCCCCACCTAAATTTGCTTAACATACTTCTGGTCTGAAAATTCTCTTCAATTTGTAAGGTAAAGATAAGACTGAGTGCCACTAATGACAGCTGTAGAGATTATTTTGTATTAGCTTTTTCATTCTTTTAATTAAAATAATATAATTTATATTCCTGATGTGGTGAAAAGAACTATGCTAGAGAAAAGACAAGACACCGATTCAATCATATAGATGTATCTGAGACAGTGATGCATCTAAGAAAAACACTGAAAACAATTTAAACCTTTCTTAGCACATAGATATCGCCTCACTTGATTCTGCCAAAAAAATCTTCAACTTCCCTGAAGAAGCAACAAACAAAACCATACAATTCTATCACAGGTATGCTACTTGACGTTCCCTGGGACTGGAACTATAAAAGAAAACTGGCAATAATTCAGTAATCCACATGACACTGACTATGTGTTATCTGTAGACAGAACAGACACCGCAGGGAACTTATACTGATTTTGTACAATGGCAAAGAACATCAGGATGTGATCAGGTTGCTACAAACTGCTGCCTCTGCTGTAGAGGAATCAGGGTGCAGATGGAGATCCCACAATCTTTTCTTCTCCCATGACTGCAAATGAATGACGCTTACAGGTATGGTACCAGAAGTGAACAATAATTAAAAAAAAATGAGATTACATACTTGTTTNGGGGGGGAGAGAGATTTATAATTTTAATTTCTCTTAAATACCGATACAGTCACCTACCATCCTTTCTGTAGCAGTGTTCCAGCTCTAGCCGGTGCATGGTTGAAATATCCACAACTTCAATAAGACCAAGAGATCCATCCATACGACCAATTAATAATAATTCCGGAGCATCTCCTGTCCATGCTGCAGCTGGCCCTTCCTCTGGCCAAGCCAGAGCAGATACCCAGTGAGGCTGAAGATCTAATAATCCTTTTCCTCCTAGAAGTGCAAATGTCTTTTAAAACTACTTCATTTTCATGAAAGTCTCAGTTATCATTCAAGCTACACAGTTTTCTTAAGGGAGAAAGCTAAATTCTTCAGTACTCAGTAAATTTAGACTTTTCCCATGCACTGTCTATTAACACAGGCAGTGTAACTGGTGATTTTCATAACTGCAAAAAAAGAATGAAGTTTCAGAGATTACAAATCACAAAGAGACAGTCTTCCTCTCACAGGAGTTCTAAAGTTATTACTCCATTTTAGTCAGCTGCAGCACAAATGACAGTAACAATGTATAGAGAATCCACTTGAAGATGCTCACAAATTGGACCAAGGAATTGGAAAAGGCCTTTCCTGGATTGGGTTCAGTCCTCTCTATCACAATGCAATCTCATAAATTCAGCTACTTCATTTTATAGTATTTCTTCTTCAGGTGTCACTCCTCCTTATGAAATATAAGGTTACAATCTTTTGATTATTATAAACTTTATTTAAATTTCTTCTTGAGTCAGCACTATCCATTTGCGTACATAGCTGCTTTTTCTCCCTGGGCTTCATCTAGAATTTACCTTCCGACTGTATTTATTTATAAGCTTCCTTCTCCAAGATTCTTTTGTGCAACTACACAAAGCTCACTTCATTCTACTCTCATTAGAAGACATTCCATCTAGCGCGTCACTCAAGCAATCCCTCCCTCCATTTGTTTAAATGTTCGCGTTCTCCCTGTTGCGTGCAGAAAGGTAATTCTTGCAGACTATAGGAAGATAATATTTGCAGACAAAAATTGCTGAGACTGATCAAGCCTCCCACCTAAAAACTTTTGATTCAACAAGGACGCGTCTCCTGCTCAGTCTTCTACTAAACATGTATGTAAACCACACATCCATTTTTAGCTAGTGCCTTCCTCTAATTAAATGGGTTTACAAGATATTGTGGAAGATGGTAGGCATTTGAACTGGGGAGCACGCACAGTTAAATACTTAGGTAAACAATTATTCAGTAAAGTAGCATTTCCCCAGAAAAAAATGTATCACAAAGCGTCACTGAGAGCATACCATTGACTTGCCATATGTTCACCATCTTTTCTGTAGCTCCAGCCAGGTACTTGCCACTGATGCTCCAACAGACAAGCGACAAACTAAGATCACTGGGTGATCCCAGACTTTCTTCTGAATCACCCTCTCTACACAAGAATAAAATAACATAAATTTGAAAGGCTATTTCCTTTAACCAGACAGGAAAACATAGAATTAATTAAATGTGCGAGTTAAAACCTGGAGTCCCCCTCTCATCACTGCAGATTAACATAATAGAATTTTCTGCTCATAGATAATATCATAATATAATCATAATATTCTTTTTAAACCCACTTTAAATTGGAGAATGAGATACCCAGTTATTTCTACAGTAAGAAATCTGAAGTTAGGTTTCAATTAGAAAAATTAGTTTAATTATTATTTATCTATTTGCATCTCAAATTTAACATCTGTGGTGAAACTAAACTTTCTGGCAAGTTGTGAAATGAAACAGAATAATCTGGACAAAAAACAAATTACATCTTGCTCTCAATTCTAGCTTAAACTCTTTTACCTATTACAAACTTATTACACTGTTCTATTTTAAAGCTTGCTCTGTAACAGGACCATTGGTATGTTTCATTGCCATTAGGATCATACACTAAAGGCACAATTTTCACCAACTGTACAAACAGGAAAATTAAGGCTATAATATTGCCAGGATGCATACTGTAGGCAACATAGTGTCTCACCCCCCCTATTCTTGAAGATACAGGAGGCATACACCTTTGGTGTGTTCTTACTTAAGCAGAAGCCATTTTATTTGTGAATACAGGAGGTAATTGGATGTTGTAACTATTATTAACAACATTAACTTAATAACATAACACATGTAACAATATTAGCATAAAGATTTAACATAACAGGTAGCAATGCTGTATCAGGGCACAGTAATCTAGTAGCATTTAAATAATGTTCCTCCAAACTCAGAAAAAGTATTCTCACAAAAAGAAGGGATAATGCCTTTTCGTCCGCTCTTCTCTAAGGACTAAAAAAAAAATAATTCTATCCACTGCAACAAAGAATAAAAATAGAATTGTGTTGCATTTGTATTTAGAGTCACAGGACGTACACTTTTCTGCCACATGAATAAGAGATGCTGAGTGTTAAAGGAAAATAGTGTTTTCAAGCAGCATCTTCTGAAATCAAGTTACATTGTGTTTATTCCTTTTAAAGCAGAGTCTTACAGTAGGAACCAAACAAGAACTAAAACAATCATTAACCTAAGTTGTACTAAAGAATAAGATTTTAATCTTTTCCATTTTTTTTTCTTCTTCTTTCTGGGACACATAAAAATGATACCCAAAGTACTTCCCAGACACTCTCATGAATAAAAATCATGCTTAGTTCCCGAGCCCCAGAAGTCATAAATTCTTTTTTCACAATTGACTCAAACCACCACACTTGTCATTACCATGTTATACATCACAACTGTCCACTGGAACTCACTGAAGGGATATTCACATTTTTTTCATATGACAGTCCCGAACAGGCAGTCCCTTTATACTCACTCTTAACCAGCTTCAAGTTCTGTTATTTAAGTTCTACTTTCTGTTTCATGCTATTTCATGCCATAAACACAGCAACGGTTCCAGTGAAAAAAATTAGAGAATGTCTGTGCAGGAGATAGTGCAGAGTTGGCTCCTTCCATTATCTTCCACAATTACAGCTTAAATTATATATCTGACTATTATAAAGAATCAACTTACAGCTTGTTGAGCACACAGGTTTGCTGCAGTGAATACTGCTTCTTTGTCACATTCCACACTCTTATGGTGCCATCATTTCCACTAGTTGCCAAAAGTCCCTTTTTATTGCACCAAACGCATGTCATGACCTGCAAATACCAATATAATCATGGCAAAACTGGAATTTAAATCAAAAGCCTGGGTATGTTTGTTCACTAATATTAAGCAAACACTGACATGAGACAGAGAATTAGCTACATTACTGAAATACACTGTAACAGGAAACCAGGTATATTTTTCTACTTTTACAGTATTTAAGCATGATTTATAAGGATGCTACACTTTGTTCAGACCCATGGTCCCCAGGCCACTATTTCTCCACAGAATACTGGAGAAAGACATTAATTATTATGACAGAAAAGTTAATGTAAATTAAGATCTAGTCTCAGAAAGGATTTCTGGTAATTCTGCTGACTTCATGTACTACTTTCACTTTCACTGTCCTCTTTAATTGAAGCTTCAAAGCAGCTCAGCATTTTTCTGCATCAGAAGTACCCTCAAGCAGTAATTTAATTTATCACCCAAAAAATTATTTCTTGTGGGGAATCATTTTAGTCAGTATATTTGTGAAGTAATAGTGTTTTGCTGTATTCTAACAAAAAAAACCACTAAAATTCATGCCATTTTGGGAGAAATCATGCTTACCCTGTTCTGATGAGCCTCTAGTTTTATGAAGGAGCATTTTCTTAAGTCTCCCCCCATATCAGCAAGGGTCTGAGGAATAGTTTGATTATCTCGATCGTGTGCTGCAAGAGTTCGCACCAGCTGCTGAGCAGCCCACTGCCTATGTTGGGAAGATAACCTTGAAGAGAGGCAGCAAGCTGCTAGTGCGTTAGCCAGCTCCAGAGGGCCTACAGCAGAAGGATCATAGGAAGGATGGGCATACAAATGGGCAATTAAACCTGCTTAAACAAAACAATGAGATGATGCCTAGATGAGTACCAAACAGAATTACACAGATGAAGACAGCAATAGCCATAATTTCCAGAAAAATACAAAAGGGATTAACAAACATCTTACAAGGACATTGCAATTATGTTAATGATTAGAAAATAAACACCCTCCTGAGACTAAGAGAAAAACAACCCCTTTGAAAATTTTGTACAGAAACCTGAGGAATAGAATTACAAATAGTCTTATTCATGCCATATACAAAATGGTTATTCAAAGAGTAAGTGCTTTCTGATTAGGAAGAGGTCTCCTCTGATAGAGCTAAGATGCTGTGGCTGCTATATCCTTCCCTCCCGTTACCCCGGCACCTGCCTTGGCTCCCTGTCCTCCCTCAGGAGAGGCATCACAGCTTCATGCCCCAGGGACGGGACGGGACAGGACAGCACCTTGGTGGCTGTACTCAACTGTTAGACACCTTCATTTCATCAGGTGGCACAACCGAGACCGAAAGCTCTAGCTACATTGCTGTGAATACACACATTCAGGCTTTTTTCTGACGTGACAGAAAATGCAACTATGTAATAAGATCATATTTCTAAGTAAAACATGTGCACGAAACTGTAAGATTACTTTGATCAAAACAAGTTTTGTACACTTTTGAGACATACATGTTTATTTATACGTTATTCTAGGAAGTCTCTCCTTAAACATAAATGAAGAATTAAAGATTTAATCACTAACATTTAACAAAGTTATATCATACCTTTCTTTTCAATTTCTGTTTTATCATAATTTGGCCTCAGTTTGGCCCCTTTGTCTGCCAAGAGTGCTACAAGTGCTTGAGTAACCACAAAATTTGGAGATGTGACAAGTTTGTTTTCTTCTGCAATTCCTCTTAAAAAACTTGGCAAAAATTTTCGCTGAATTGGATCATCAACTGTTGTCAAGTTTACACCAGTTGCTGCAGAAATCAAATTCTAAAAATAAATAAAGACAATAAATAACCAGAACAAATAATAAAAAACCCATTTTGTACAACATTTTTAGTTGAACAAATAATGCACAGTTTTAAAGATTTTCTCTTTTTTTGAAATTCTTGGTTCCCACTTTTATTTTAAGATCATGTACAATACAGAATCTCCCTCAGTACAGGAAAGACATAGACCTGTTAGTGAAGGTCCAGATAAAGGCCATGAAGACACTCTGAGGGCTGGAGCTCCTCTGCTGTGAGGACAGGCAGAGAGATTTGGGGGTGTTCAGTCTGGAGAAAAGAGGGTTCTGGGGAGACCTTATAACCCCTTCCAAGTACTTAACAGGGGCCTACACGAAAGATAGGGACAAACTTTTTAACAGGGCCTGTTGTGATAGGACACAGGGTAATGGCTTTAAACTAAAAGAGGAAAGATTTAGACTAGGTGTTGACGAAGAAATGCTTTTATGCTGACAGTGGTGAGACACTGGCCCAGGGTGCCCAGAGAGGTGGTAGATGCCCCATCCCTGGAAACGTTCAAGGTCAGTTTGAATGGGGCTCTAAGCACTATGATCTAGTTGAAGATGTCATGGCCCGTTGTAGAGGGACAAGATGGCTTTTAATGGTCCCTTGTAACTCAAACTATTCAAGATTCTATGAGTCTTCCACTCTGGGGAATACCCGCTCTTAAAAGAATCAACTATCCAGGATCCAAGGACTGAAAAGAGCAATAATAATCAAGTAACCAAGATTACCAGCTAAAACTAGGGAGTTATTGTTTAACTTTTTTTTTACGAAGTTATGCACCCGGTGGTAGCAGTAGTATAAAAAGCAGTAACACATAATAAAATCCATTATTCCATCCAGCACTCTCATTTCTCCACAATTAAATACCAAACTCAGAAGAACAAAACAATTACTCTGCTTGCTCAGAAGTTTCCTGATACATATGAAATCCTGCGGCATGTCCACAAAATCATCTCTAAGCATAAAAAAAATCAGCCCTCCACAGAGTTGTCTCAATTAAAAACCCCACAACTATAACAGAAATACAATCTGTTAAAGATTATTATCAATACAAATAGCGTATCCATTTTTCTCCATTTGAAAAAGCAAAAACGTGTAGTTACTTGATTTTTATCAACAATAAAACTTATCCTTGTGCAAAGCCATAAACAAGAACTCTAAGGAGACACTCAAACTGAGAACAGTCTCATCAGAGTTCATAAGATAAAAGCACAAGTTATCAGTATGTACAAAATGGATTGCTTCATCTCATGTGTAAGTAGTTTAATATAAAGATTCATGTTGAAATAACAGTCCTACCTGTGTACATAACTGTACCAGCAGTTTTGCCGCACTGGGAGTGTTCGATGCCAAACAGCCCACTGCTGTGCTCAGATAGGCAAGACAAGAGATAGGTTTGCTTGTTTTGCTGTGTATTCCTCTGGATCTTTCTGTGGAACTTGACATGTTGGATGGACTTGTGGAGAGGCCGGCTCTCCCTGCTGCAGCGAGGCACATTAAACGAACCAAAGTTCTGATATCTGTTAATCCCAAGGATTCAAGACCAGCTGCCAGGCTACAACTGGAACCACTGCCAAAAAAGAATTTAAACACTCCTGGTTTTGCTAGTACATTTTAAAATAAAGTTATGTTTGGATAAAACTATTCCCAAACTGTTAGTTAACACTGCCTGTTTGATTAGCACTGTTACCATGCAGGGGGAAGGAGAAGAGAGAGAAAAGAAGTTGCAGCCCCCTCCACTCCTTGTCTTGTAAGCTGAAGATAAAAGCACATTCTAGACTTGCCCTAGCAAAAAATCCATGAGCTTATCTGGAATCACTCATAAACAGTTATATGGATAATTCACGTTTAGAGTGATGCATGACATGTCAAATCTCTGCCATGTCTTCACACTTGCACAGGTATCTTGTTTTTAAATCCTTATATCCCATGAACTTCATTTCATCTTCCTTCCTCCAATTTTTACTTCCAAGTTCTAATGCTTGCCTTGAACAAAACCTCACTAATACAGTATCTGTATGTTCTAAATGGCTGAGGGAGCCCACTATCCACATAAAACGTAGAAGTTTCTTTCATAAAGTTTGAAGGCAGGGTTCAAAGGAACAAAATCAACAGAACTTTTTCTCTTAATAGTACAATGTAAATAAATAAAATGAGAATCACTTTCCCAAACAGCTTAAAACTGCATCCCTATCAAACATAACTCGGTAAGTGGTTCCCAATGAAAGGCAGAAATGCTGCCAAGAACACCACAAACCTGACAGAGAGAAGAGAGAGTGCTCTCATAACCATAGTTCTTGCCAGGAGGACTTGGGCAGCAGCTGTCACTCTTCTTAGAGCCATAACACGGTCATGTGGGTTTACCAGGGCAGCTGCTTGTTCTCCTAAGGTTATCCTGCCAGAAGAACTTTTTTCTATAGAGCCATGACAACCTTGGAAATAATAATGATTTGCGTTAGTGTTTAGAGAAAAACAAACCAATACCATATGGTAATAAGCACAGAAGCAAATTCGGCCCAGGTTTGCAACCTGCTCATTAACTTTTCAACATTTCATACATACAGAGCTATAGTGGTAATGACTGAGAGGGAAATACACTCCTGAAATACACTCCATAATTTAATTATTCTTTATTTTCAAAGATACATGAGCACAGCTTGACAATATTAAAACTAATGTTAATCCCTCTTTTTCTCTCTTCCACTACAGGGGCCTACACATATATACTGATCCTGCATTTCAACAGGCTGATCAGCAAGTCCCAATTCAAATCCATGAATTCATCTCTGAGTTCTGCAAAACATGCTGCAGACATTCACTTTTAGACTCTGGCCAGAGTTTTATGAGTAAATCAAAGCCTCAAGCCTTCTGCCAATACAAATGCCTCATATTCCCCTCTAACTTCCCTACAATTAAAGGACGATTTAGATCCCTGTCTTCACTTCCTCTTTGTGGGAGGCAGGAAAGACTGTCAAAATATTACTGTATTGCCCCTATAAAATTACAGCAAAGGGGAGGTATTTACCTATTTGCATCAATGTTTCTTCCATACTGTTGGTGGCTGTCACCATCGCCACTGAAGCACCCAGAGGGTCACTGTCAGGGAACTGTACAGGTTCAGGTACAATACGTCGATCGTTTAACCCAAGAGGTCCAGCCAATAACTCAAACTCCTCTTCTCCTGTCAGCTTCTCATCTTCATCTACATCTAACATATCCCAGTCTTCTAGAATTGGAGAAATATAATTAGTTACAAAAGCTAAAATACTAAATAATTTCAGTTAATAAAAAAAAACCATATAGGGTATAAACCATGGATTGTAATCTGCAACATAGTAGTCTTAAAAACTCACATTTCATGTTGACATAGACACAACATAGTAAATCAGAAAAACAAAATCCCACTCTTCCCCCTCTCCATTAAACCCGATCTTTATTGCTACTGCAGAGAAGTTTCATAGAAGACTCTCTGAAGCACCAAACTAGTTGTTGTTTTGTTTTTTTTTTTAAAAAAACACATCTAACACAAGCACAACTTCAAAACATGGAAGACAGTAAAAGACATAGACATGTAATTTATGTTTTACATCATGCTAATAAATAAATGCTTTAAATCATGCTAATAGGTGAACATTACAATGGAGTCAATAGTAAAAAGAGATACTAGAAATTTCTGGTCTTCATATTTATCAAAAAAGTATGCATGAGTTCTTAGGTCACAATTGTAAACCCAGGCTTTTGCTTTTCCCTCCAAGGAAATGAATAAATAAATAGAGGAAAAGCACTGTAATTGCATTTTAGTTATGTATTCTGTTCACTTCCCAACCATCTACACAGAAGTCAACTCACATTTACTGATCCCTCCTGCTCTCACTCACTCCCCACACAGTAAAATCTGAACACCTCTATCTATTGGAAAATGGGCTTGCTGTCAAGTTCTTGAGTACTTACTTACTCTTAAATAGACAAACATATTGTTAGGTAATCAAAAAGACAGGTAAATCTTACAATTACGATCATACAAGCTACAGGCCCAGAATCAAAGAATCATCTGGGAAAGGTTTTCTACAATCACTAGAAATAATCTGTTTAAGTTGAAAGCCATCCTCAGGATACTCTCAGTACAAAGTAAGAAGTACTAGAAAAAGTAAGAATATGCTTAATGGCACACTTGTGAGACTAACTCATGCTAATTAATGTGACCTTCTAAGGCAGCTGAAGGAACATATTTGAACACAAGGCTCTGTATGCACAGTTCTACATATAACATCTACCCACAACACCTCATCACCTAAAGTTATGTACTTGCCATTTTAGTTACTTAAATGAAAGACATGGGAAAAAAGGGCCAATGAAGTGCTTGCCATTTGAACTAAAAATCCCCAACCCTAAAATACTACATCTAGTCTGAAAAAGATTTTGAAGTATATCTTCGTGTAAGGTTTCATGACAGGTTTACGTCAATGGAAGTCCCTTTATGAAAAAATAAAAATACTTTGCATTGCACAGTGTAATACCTTCAACTTAAAAACATACCTTCATAGACACTGTCTTGTTTACCTATTAAATCAGGAGCCTGGCCTTTGTACCTGTATGAAGAAAATACAAAGAGAACAACTGAATAGACCTAGTAATATGCATACATACATACATTTACATGCATACATAATAATTATAAACTTGCTTTACTATTAAGTTGCTTAATTGTTAGGTCAATGTATATATGATTTCTGGAAATAGCTAGTAACAGACAGATAAATAAAAGGGCTTTGAAAAGTGTCAGTGGAGGGGGGAAGCATTTTGCAGTACTAACATGAGAAAGACCCATAAAAAATACTGGAATTGTCAGACAAAACTGAAAAAGGAAGTCTTCAAAAATCAACAAGAGCAGGAAACATCCCAAGAAACAATTCCTTGGTTTTCATTTAAGATACATAACTATCAAGACAACCTTCTTTCTAAACATGCATTTCTTGAATACAGAGAATGACTTTTAACCCTCATCTAAAATGAAGATGTAGAATGCTAGGAATTTTAATTTCTTCAAATTCTTAAAATGCTGACACTAGTAAACATTTTAAAGTTTTTTCATTTCTTTACAGAGAGTATTGTACCATCTTGTATTTTTGTACCTTTCAGAAGTAGATGCTTTAGATTTACTCTTCAGGGCTAAATATTTCTCTCTGCAGATGCCGCACAATAAATAGTAAGGGTTTCCGCTTCCACATTCCCCACCAAACCATCCATCCACATAAGAACCGTTGCTACGATAGCCCTGGCGATTTGCACTGCGACCACAGCCAGGGTGGTTTCTCTTCATGTGCTGATTGAAGCTGACGACATTGGACTCACACAGTTCACAAACCACTACTTCTTCCCTATCTTCAGTTTCACAGACATGCTGCATGGTAAAGTTTTCACATGTTATTTGTACAGAATAAGTATCTTCATATTAGATATAAAATAGGCCAATAGTCTTAGGTGGATGTTCCTGCCCATTTCTGTTACACACACTGAGTGCTATTTATATGGTTAACTGCCCAAAAGCAAAGCAGAAATAGACAAGAAAAGACCATCTAAGAACAGGAAAAACATTTGTAAATAAAATTTCAGAGGACAAGATCCTCCTACTTTGTTTCAGACCTGACTCAAAATTCTTGAGTGTAACTGTCCACAGAGAACTCCACTAGTTCACATTCAATGCTGTCTGTTTTCAAGCTGACTCACCTCACAATTTGACTAACTTAGATCCAACAAGGAAAACAGAATCCTTTTTTTTCAGATGAACAGACTTTACACTCACTGAGCAAGAATATTTATCATTTATATCAATATTTGTCTGATTACAAAGTTCATTTTTCTGTAATTACACTTCTGTCCTAAGTCAGTAATTTCATTGTGATGTTCCAATGAAACAAGTGCTCTGAAAAATTCAATACACACATTCAAACTTGCTTCCATATCAGAGTCAGGTAACATTGTAATTAGGAGATGAGAGCTTAGTCTTGTGGGTTGCTCGTCCAATTTTATAATGCAAAGATTAACAAGATGCTGTTATCTTTCTTTTCCATCTGAAAAATATCTTTAGTGGGCTATAACAACAACTGAGTGAGGACTATCACTATACCTTTCCCAAAGAATGAAGTACACGACATGACTAAATTGAGAAAACCAAATTTAAGTGAAAATTATGTTGCTAGAGATCAGATTATTATTTTTTTTAAGAAAAGAAACATTTACAACTTTTTTTTTTTGTTATCCCACAAGCTAAACAATTGGGAAGACCTACTTCCATCCTACTATCATCAAAACAACAACTATACTAGTTCTGTTCACGTCTTTCGGGGAGGGAGAAATAAAACCTACGCACATATAGAACTGCAGAGCAAGAAATACAAGACAGCACTTTTTTAATCTAAATGTGAAACTACAGAATACAAGAAGATTTTAAGCAATGCTGGTATTTAGGAAGATATTCTGGAACAGGCTATAAGCATATGCATATTATTTTAAATTTAAAAACATGAACATGCACAAAGCAGTAAGTTAAAGCAGCCCCTGCTGCAGTCACACACACCCAGGTAGGCCAATCCAATACCTCTGGGATCCACATTCCCAGAATATCATTATCACTAGCCAGGTCTTGCCCAAACATAGCTTCCATTGCTTCATCATCCAGGTCAATTTCCAGCTCCTCATCCAAGTTGAAGTCATAAAGTGCCCCCGGATCTTGCTGCAAGGATATCCCTTCTCTTCGAGTCTGGTTCCTGTGGGCCTGCACAGAGCGGTACAATCCCGCTCAAGTGGAAAAAAAAAAAAAAGAGGAAAGGAAAGCAGTACTTTTATTTTGCATATAATAAAGATGACTGTACTTTCAACTTCCTTTTGCTTTAACTCTTCTGCTAAACATAATCTACTTGTTGCCACATAAAATGCATTAAATATACACTGACACACATACATGAGAGTTTTTGTAACTTTCATGCTAAGTACCCACCCCTCCTCTTCGTTTACCGGGTAAGCAAAGACCTTGAAAGTCTTTCAGTATACTTACCAGCCCGCGCTAGCAATGTTCGGGCAGCTAAATCAAATTTGTGTCTTCTCGCTACAGCTGACCGACCTCTAGAAGGAGGTCCACTTGCAGAAGCTGCGTTGTCCACATGATCCATATTATCAGGGCTACAAGAATTTGTAATTTACACTTAAATCAAACCAAGTTTTAAGCAGCCACATACAGTAAACTAAGGAAAAATACTAAGATTGTATTTACTGGCAATTTTTTCTTCCTTTTATGGAAGAAAAAAAGAAGAGAATTTGGAATTCAAGAACTTTAAGTTCCACTGAGCACATAATTACACAGTTACTGTCTTTCTGATCATGAGATTTACCTCAAGTAGATTACATGCGGCAATGTCAATACCTATTCAATGCATAGTGCCCAAGGATTGCAGAATTTTGGGAGAGCACTCATTTTATGCTGTGAATGTGAACCACAAGTCAAACTAGGTCTCTTCTCCTTTTTAAAAGAAATAAAATCAATATTTCTTTTGTTGCTGCCTCAGTCATTCCCTCTTTTAATCAAAATCTTTTTCAAAACATTAATTTATTTAGTAACACCTGTTGCTTAGTTTATTTTTCACAATTGAAATCTGAGGAGTTCTCTGTTCAACAATGGTTTACCTGGGACAGAGTGACTGAGAAAACCTAAAAAATGCGTATCTTCAACAGGATCAAGGAATCTGAACAGCAGTGCTCTCACAGTACATCTTGCAATTGTCATCCTGCCTATTAATAAAAATGCTGGTGTGATTCCTAACAGGTGTCACTTCAAAATATCACCACTACAAAACAAACCAAAAGCAACTGTTAAACTCCCTGGTTAACAGACAGTTTAGATCTAAGGTTGTGAAGGAGACTGAGAATTTAAACTTCAATTCAGTTTCATCCTCTCTGGACAAACCAAGAATTCATTGAAAAAGAAAAAAAATAGAAAAACACCTGTTCATGAATACACTGAAGAAAAAAAAACCTCCAATGAAATTTTGCTTTATTACTAGGTCTTTTAGGTAAAATATAAGCTATGTGCCCTGATTTTTTTTGTTTCTCCTTCCTCTTTGTTTTTGATGAAAGGATTCTCAGTTATATTATTCCCCAGTTCTGTGCTCAAACAGTACTGGAAAATAAATGCACCACGTACACCTCAACTACATGCAGGCATTTTGCTTTTCCTCATGTAAACAAAATTCAAAAGTGGAAGTACAACGTAATTTCTATCGGCAACAACAAACTTGCGAGATTTCCCTTTCAGCAACAGATAACAAGTAATTAGAAGAAAACCACATTTTACCTTTCACTAAAGCCTTCCTCCATTTCAGTGGCATCAGCAGAAGGGATATCACCTGGTGACTGTAAATAGCAATGATCACTAGATTTTCCACCACTTCCAGAGACTATTGTTCCATGTCGTGAATCTGCAGTCCCTTCTGACTGGGGCTCTTCATCATCTTCATTTCCAGGGTGCTCTATCATCCACATGGCCAACACTGTGATATTCTGTGCATCTGCTTCTCCTCTGGCACCTGAAAGGAGGAAAATCAAACCTTAGAATTGCATTATATCATTAATGGTGGAAAAAAAAACCAAACATTTTTTCCCCCTGTAATAGTTATACAACTCAAAAATTAAGTATTCCATTGGAAAAAAAGTGTTTCATATTTATCTAATTTTTCAGTTTGAACTGATGCTGTAGTTAGAGATTACCTGTAGCTTCCATAGCTTTTGCAATTTGCCTGAGGGAGAATCCCATTTCTAATAATGGAACAGCAATGGCAGGAGGAGGAGGGGATGTTGAAAGTCGGCTGCTTGGATCAGACAAAGCTTCAAATAAAATAAATTAAAAAAATTAAATGTAAAGTGTGTAAATCTTTCTTTAGTGTTAACTTTGCCAAACCTTACTTTGATACACTAAATTCAAATAAGGAAATAATTGCCCTTAACAACTTTACTCTTTGATACTTTCCACAAGGAAAGACACTTTCTGTAATGAAATCAGAGCATATTTATTCTTACTGATAACATATGTACAATGTAACCTTCTGTTTAATCAAGCAGGTTACTGATGATATTCAAAGGACTATTTAATTGTAGACTAGATAAAGTTATCCTTGTCTGAATCATCAGGATTCCCAAATGTTATGAGATCACACCAAAAAACATTCCTCTGAAGGGACAGAAAGAAAGCTCAACAAAACTGGTGACATATTGGTAAAATCTCTTTGCAGATGATTCATATGCTTCTGCACATAATGTCTTTCAGGGGTCTCTAAAAAAGGCAGTTACTGCCCAAAGATACAGTTGCTTTATTTGCCATGAAAGTGAGGTCTGGTCAACAAAGGCATCAACAATGTACTGACACACACTGTTGTAAAGACTGTACCATGACTAGGTGCAAGTCGTCTTGTAAAGAAAAATAAATAAAAGATGAAAAGGTTTCCTGGCACTGAATATGAAATCTGGAGAATATACTTTAACTCAGCTTTCTGGCTACCACACTCTGTGTGCACCCTGGAGCAGAGCAAGTTTCTGGTTTAGTAGTTCAGTGCAGGAACAATAAAACTTCTGTGAACAGAAGCCTCCCATTACCTTCACAGTGTCCAAACAGAAGCACAAGGAGCCCATGAAGGCTAGTCAGTCCTTTCTATCTCATTAAACAAGATTAATTGGAAGGAGCTACAATGGTGTATCATAAAATATACCATTTCTGATCTAACAAAACCTAGAAAATTAGTGCAGTAAACGCTGCAGTGGCACAGAATCAAGGAAAAAAGCCCAAATTGGATTAACATTTTGAAGTAATTACCACCTATACTGGATTTTTGTTTTATTTATGTAGTTCGTAATCCATTCCACAGCTTTTAAAAACTGATTTCATTTACTTGATAATGTCTACAGTTAAGACAAAAATCTGCAGATTGTCTGAGACTGTCATGAGGTTTTCAACAATGCTGTGCACATTAAGTTGCATAAAAAAGAAATCCTGTTGGGTTTAAATGTCTTAAAAAACTACACTGAACTTCTGCAAATTTACTAGCTTTTCCTCATTTCTATCTATTTTGCCTAGAAGTTTACCTGTGCGATTGGCAGGCCTCGCAGACTGGGAATCAGGCGAAGTCAAACTTTGTCTCCTTCCAACTTCATCTGAAGGAGATGTTGGTAAAGACGATATTGGAGGAGTCTGAGCACGTCTAGCTGGAAGTACAGTTGTGGTAGGGTAACTGGAGAACATTTGCCTTTATGAAAAGGAAAATACACATTTATATTAAAAAGAGATAGACTGAAAAAGGTCTGACAAAGGAAAAACATCAGAGTGCACTTGGCAAGCCATACTTTACAGCAACTGAGTTTTGTACTGAGGCAGGCAGAAAACCCCTGTAGAACAGCTCATTCCTACCACCTTTGCCTGGAAAGTTAAATTTTAACCATGTACCTAAAAAAAACGCTCGCAGACCAAGAGCTGTCCTGGGAGATAAAAGTAAGTTACACTCTTCCAATTTCTCCACTTTGCTCACAACCCAGTCTGACTAATGCATCAAGTGAGTATTTTACTTTCACTGTCCTGCTAACGGGACACTGTTCTGCTTTTGTCAAATAGTTTCTGCAGAACCTCTAAGACCAGAGGTCAGATACATCAGCAGAATTAATAAACTTAGAACAGAACTCTATATAATGTAAAGCAGATTTTCTTCTACATCACAAATAACCTCTGCAGATTAACTAGCCTTACCACATTTCCATTTCAGTTAAGTGAAGGTAGGATAAAATGAGGTCTTAACTTGCAGGGCATTACCTACAAACCAAGACCTACTTTAATTTGAGAATCAGGAGTTATTCATTAAAAATGCAGAATTTCAAAGATTTGTAATTTAAACTATACTAAATAAACACGAGAACTGAAGGACAATATAAGAAAGGTATTTTTGGCTGTCAAAAAGAATTCAGATGTTACATACATATACAGTGTATGCTAAAAATTTAACAGCTTTCTATTTCTAGTAACACGTGTCCTGCAATGCAAAGCAACAAATTAAACTCTGTCCTCTGCAGAGGCAGTTCTTGACAGTAAATACAGATATTGGCATTTTCAAAGGCTTAGTCAGATAAAGACATATATTGCACGTAAACCACACAATTCGGTCCCTATACTTACAAAATCACATATGCTGAAAATAATAGTATTTTACCTAAGAAGACTGAGAGGCATAACACCAGGTGATTCTGAAGCTGGAACTGTTTCAGTATCAGTTACTGGAGTAGTGGCAGTGGTAGTGTCCTCCAGCGAGCTGCTCATGAAAGATGTCGTGCTAGAAGCAGAAGGGCTGGTTGTAACTGGTGTTTGAGCTTGCTGAGACTGATCCCCTTCTTCTACTTGTTGATCTACTTCTACAAAAGAACAAAAGATGTCAGACAAACATTCATATAAATGCACAGAACAAAATAGTAGCTGTGGCTAAACTCTGAAAAATAACTATCGTTATTTAAAATTCAACCCAAAGAAAGGGATGTGCAGAAGTGTACACCATGCAGATACTTCTGCCATTAACCCATGGACTGATGGAAACAAATCAGCCTATCAGCTCTTGCTGTTGTCACACTGATACAAGGTAAATAGTAAACAAGTCTTTCCTAATGACAGCAGAAGCCAATTACTTGTTTAAATCTTAGGACATTTAGATTATTGTAACAGCTAGCATTATTTTTATTATGATCCTTGAGGTCCCTTCTAACTCCAACCATTCTATGATTCTACGATCCTCTTAGGCAAAAGGCAAAGAATTCTCAGACATGGAAACAGCTGATTAACTATAAATCTATTTTTAACTCAGCTGTGTAAGTAACAGAGTTTTGAAATTGGTTTTTGGTTGGTTTTGAAGTTTTCCTTAGGACAGTAAAGAACCAGATAACACAGTAATTAGCTTTAATATTTTAATATTTTTTTCTTTGTTTAAACTGATTTAAATAGTTTCCCTGGAGATCTAGAATGCAATACACATATTAAGATAAGAAAAGGAATGTTTCACATTTTATTTTCAGCTTCTGTCAACTCAGTGCCAAATATCTAAGGAGAAAATTAAACCCCAAAACCTCACAACTGCTTTATAGATTTTCACAGACAGAAACACAGGTTACTTAATCCTGACCATACACACACACAATCATACTTTGTAACAGTGAACTTTATGATATTCATGTCACTTGAAAATTCTTCTGACAATTATACACAGAACTTTTAAAATTTTTACATAATTTTTAAAAGGTACTCAAGACAAATTTGAACCATCTATATTTCTGATTGACTGATGTGCATTCACTTTTTACTAAGTAGGAAACTGGGGAAAAGGCAAAAATACCAGTATTATATATATAAAGCTTTGTAAAATTTTTCTATCCAATTAAGTTTCCTCTGAAATATAATCACTACAAAAAAAAAAAGATTATGTTATTTGTACTATCACTGTTCCTATTAATTTTAATAGACATAAAAAAAAACAATTTAGCACTATACTTAGGTAATTATGAAAGTGTACCTTGTTTAAGTTTGCCTCCAAACTGATCCTCCAGCAGCCCATGAACTACTAATTTGTAGATCATGGCTTGTGCTCGTTCCAAATCTGCCAGCCCCAGAGCTCTTTTGATCGGTGAGCGCATGACTGCCCGTTTCACCATGTGCCGCATGAGAAACTGCAAGGCAGCACGCATTTCAACATCTTCATGAACAACTGGAGAACTAGCACAATCAGAGTTGTGACCATTTTCTGCCAGGACTTTTGGTATTAGCAGCAGTTCAGCATATTTACTACAACTAAGAAGAACACTAAGTGACTTCATAGCACCAAGATAAAGATAAGACAGCTGTACTGCTCTAATTTCTGACTGCACTATGTCGTGGTTTCTTGGAGTATGCTCGTGATTCTTTTTTCTTCCTTCAGCAGGTTGGTGTTGGGATTCCATACCTAGTGTTGATGATTCTAAAGAAAAGGAAGTAATTTCATTTTCTGACTTTGAGCTTGCAGCACTATGTCCTTTGTTATCATCAGTGCTTTGTCCTAATCGTGTGTCTGATCCAGCATCGCCCTCTGTTTTATGGTCCATTTCCCCTTTATCTTCAGATTCACATCTGTGTTTTTTCTCATGTCTCTTGGTGCTTTGCTTTCCCATGTCTTCATGAATACCAGTAAGATAGGTAAGGTCCAGCAACACAGTAGCTGTCAGCCCACGAAATCTTGCAACGTCAAAAGGCAGTGGTTCACAGGGCTCCAGATTATACAATGGGGTATCACTAGGCGACCAAAAAGTTGGGAAGCTTTAATAAAGATCAGAATGACACAGGAAAAAGCAAGTGAGGGAGAGACAGGAGGAAAGTACAGGAAATAATGTAGGCAAAGTAGGATGTAAAATATATTTAATAAAATAAACCAATTCTACAAATTGAATGTAAGCAGGGGAAAATGAGGTTATGATCAGAAAATGGGGAGATATGGCATCAGAGCAAAGGCAACAAAGCATGCACAGATTTTAAACAAGCATTTAAACGCAGAAGCATCGTAGAAGCTATGAATTCAGTGCTGACAGAGGTTTCTGATGTATTATTTAGAAACATGTAATTGAATTCTACTAGGAAAAACTATTTTAGGCCAAATTTTATCATCATACCTGAGCATAAGGTAAATAGGCATAAAAGCCTAAAACACTCCTAAACTTTTATCACATTAAGGAAAAGCTTAGATTCCTGTTTGACTATTATCACAAGGAGCACATTACTGATGAGTTGTGGTAATTCTCTCTGGTAATGTCAGGACAGATTACCCTGAAAGGATAGTGACTTTTTAAGAACTACAGGCATGAGGAGTTTAAGAAATTTAGTGAATCAAATCTTTTCCATATAAAAAACACAGGCAATTCCTGCAAGACCACCAGGGAGCCCAAGGAAGCCTAGCTTCATTTCAGTTTCCTTCCAAGTGCCTTCCCTTTGAAGATACATCTGCAAGAGAGGTGGGAAAGGGAATCTCTCCTTAGAGCCTCCTCCCCAGTTTTCACTATTATCTGCAGAGCAACAACTCCAGAGTGTTAACACCTAATACAGAAGCACAACTGCAGCTCCTTAAGGCAGGTTGGAGAATGATCAAACACTATGTAAAGACAGCATTGATTTGAAGACCATCATGCAACCCACTATTAAGAAGAGAGAAGCCTCCAATCTCCTGACCTTAACCCTTAAGTCCCTCAGAGCAATTTGCAGTCCCATAGGAAGGAAATGACAATGTGGCAAAGACACCTATTCTCAACTCTGATCAAACCTATCAGGTCTCTCTTCAGAACAAGGTTCACCATTTACAACAACGGTGCACACTAACCCCCAGTAAAAATCTGTGTTCTGTACAGACAGAACCAAGAACCTGTAGTAAATTAACATAATAAAGTTTTAGTTAGCCAATACATACCAATTATGAAACAAGCACCACTCATTTAAAATCTAGGGAAACTGGCAAGCTGGTCACATCCCAACTCTAAAACCTAGAGGCCAAATCTAAGTCTAAGCTCATCAATTCAAAACTACATTAATTAAAATTAAAAAAAAATTAACTGATATGTTTGCTTGCTTTAGAAAGCCAAATTTTGAAGTCTAAGCTTAAAATAATTGATTAGTATGGCTAACATAAAACCTGTGTGATTTCCAGGCACAAAACACCACTAGAATGTGAAAAGTGTAGGAAATAAGTATACTATACCTGACAGTAATCTCTGCTTCGTCCCATTGGACCTTGGCAGATGTACTGCCTTCCTTCACTACACCAAGCAAGGTTGCATGACGTCCAGTTTGCTTGTGTACACACCGACCACCAACTCTAAGACCAGCATCAACTCCACCAATTACTGCCAGAACAGGCCACACTTCCACACAGAGCATCTTCAGCTGCAGTTCTGAAAGCTCAGCCAGACCGTGCCTACTGTGTTTGCTCTTCTCCTCCTCTTTATTTTCTTTCTCCTCTCTCACCTCATTCTCTTCTCGACTCTGAATTGAGCGACTTTTCTTCAGCTTTTGGCCTGCTTCTTTAAGATATGTTTTGATTTTATTCAGTCTTTCCATCATTTTTTTATTGATGCAGTGTGTCCAACGGTCTGTGCGATGAAGGATACGAATGAGTTGGATAGTAGCTTCTGCCAGTACCGCAGCAACAGGACTACAGACAGGGTCACCAGGTAGCAAATCTCTTGGTGTACCACGCATCTGCATATCACAGATTTTCACCTAAGTGTTCAAAGAGAACAGAGCAAAAGTTACCTTCTCAACATACCTGAAAAAGTTTATTTTATATACAGTGGAGTCCCCTAGTAAATAAAAAAATTACTAGCATTATAATTTTTTGCTTGAGATCCCTAGGAAATCTACCTTAACAATGACCAAAACCTGCACCCCTTCAAACTCAAGGATGCTGAAATTGCCACAATCCATGGTTTCTCACATAAGACTATCTGGAATTCCAAATACTACATTCTCCATGGTTTCTGGACAATGCAATATTTTGTGTAAAACATTAAGTCTGTAAATCAATTCTAAATAATAAAATATATTTTAAATTTACAATAGACTGCACAATATTTATGAAAAGTCTGGCTAGTGTGCAAATAATGTAGTGCTATGTATGCTATAAACCAAAATGAATAACCAGTGACATCCTCAGCACTTGTTAACTACCAACCACATCCCAAATCCGCCGACTTTCATAACACAGATAGAGGAGAACAGAAGGGAAAGTATAAACTTGTGACCTATTATTGAGGGTTAATCCTGGGAAGGCAGCTAAGGCCCACACAACCACTTGATTACTCCCCACAGCAGGATGGGAAGAGAATCCGAAGGGACAAAGTGAGATGTTGAGGGACTATAACACTACAATATTTGGGTCATAAATCCAAAACATAGCACCATATGGGCTGTTATGAAGAATACTAGCTTCATCCCATCCAAGCCTAGTACACCTATGCAGATAAACATTTAGTACCTTTTCTCCTGGATTACTGCTGTAGAACATAACACAAGGGTACAACTCTGCTGCATCCACATCTTCAAAAGCTAGCTTTGGTTCCTAGTTAAAAAGCAAAAGAACCCCCCCCCAAATTTAGAACACCTTAACAAGCAAAACCATGAAGAGTTAGTTACACCAGCATTATAACTTTTGTAAGTACTGAAAGATGGCACGCATGTTAACTATCATGCTTAGCTTTATACAAAACATACATGCCAAATTACTGCTGCAAAAAACACCAAGAAACAATTAATGTTTAATACCTCTCCATTTTTACCAAAGGAAATAGTTCTTGCTTCCATATCTAGTACACATGTGATGAAATCTCCTTGAGTAAAGCTGGAGAGAGTCAAAGTTTGTTCTCCATTGTGATACAGGTTACCACTATATGCTCTGTATAGCCACATATCTGAGGTAGTGCGATGGTTAAAATCGTGTACTGGCCAGCGGGAAACTCCTACACATGTGCCTTCATTGCCTCGATTCTCCTTCACAATGTAGAACTAGCAGGCAAAACAAAACAGATGAGGAAAAAAATCACCATTATACATTTTAACACAATGAAGCAATGAAAATTTACCTAGCTTCTATTTATGTATACTTCCGTTTTACTCAGGATGCTTTTAATAAATAAAAAATAATAAGCTAATAAGCTAAAATCATGCTTCACCTCTAAAATGACATCTTGGTGTGTAAAGTCAGTCATTACCAAGTCCTTTAAACTTAACACACTAGTAACTAAGAACACTGCATGCAAATACACGAAGAGGTTGTGCTTTTTCCAGACTCAAAACATGCACACCCAGAAGTTGGGTTACAAGCGCTAAAACAGTATTACAGAAATAAACAAACTTGACTCTTCATGTTCCCAGTGAGTGATTAACACAGATTGCAACTAAAAAAGCACAAGTGTAACACAAAGATAGTACTAACGATGATTACAACTGTGTATGTACCTACATTCCCCCCAAAATCACTCTTAAGATCATGTATTAAAATTTGGTCTTGTCAGTCAGACTGATGAGTGTGAAATCTTTTTCTAAAGAAAAAGATTCAAAATCTACATATTTCAGTAGGTAACTTTTGCAAGACAATTCACATCTGTGCTGACTATCAACCTTAGGGACAAGTACCATCACCTCTACAAATACACAACACATATCCACTCCAACTTCAGTACTGAAATATCCAAACAGCAGTGCCCAAAAACAGCCAGAAACTCTTCACTTTGAATTGAAAATCATGAATTACAGAATCATTTATGTTGGAAAAGACCCTTAAGATCCAGTCCAACTCTAAATCTAACACTGCCAAAATGTCATTTACTCAAGAATGTTGTCATAAGGGAAGAAACATAGGTACCTGTTGTTTATAAATCAGTAATTTCCAAAACAAAGTAGGAGAGGTTAAGAAATACGCTTTTGTGCAACCCACCTTCCACTGGTAACACCCAGAAGTAACTCCAGTGGACGCTAAACCATATCCTTTACCCCCACTTCCATGAGTTAGAGTCTGCCCATTCTCCACTATGCAGCACTGAGCTTTCTCAGGATCAAAGGACACTTCCTGTATGGGAAGATTCTCATCTTCATCTTCAGACTCTCCTTGCTTCTATCAGAAATAGGACAAAATTATTTGTGGTAAATGTAACTCAACTGCATTCGATCATGACAGAAAGTAAAAGCATCATTACCTGTAGCTTCATTTCTTGTTCTTTCTCCTTTATTTGAATTGCATGCTTAGCCTGAGCTATTGGAGTCTCCCACATGCAGTCAGACAGAAGTGAGAATAATCGTTCAACAACCTGGTGTATTAGAATATAATTCAGATCACTTCATGTCCAAGATGAGGACAATAAATGATATATTTTTTTACTTTGCCTGGTAGGTATAGATGTCAAAACATTTAGTGCTCTTAGATAAGCAAATAACCACCCTGAGTCTTGATTTGGATTCTGAACAAACCTATGCACATTTAAAAGTTTAGTGAGACTTTTTGAAGAAACAGGTGTAAAAGCTTATAACAAAATATAAAGACCTGAGCCATTTGATCATCCTCAACTCCAGATTCACAAGCAGGTAATACAGCTTCCAGTACATGAAGTGCAAGAAGTCTAGTCCTCAAATTGCCAACCAAGGGAACTCCTAAAGATGGAACAGTAGGTTTAATGATCTGAAAGTGACTTCTGCATCAGGCACACATCTCTGATGCCAGCTGCATGCCACCAGTGCACAATTCTCCCGTGTAACTTGTGTGTACTTCTGCTGAAGATATTTCCAGTTGTTCACTATGTAACACATGTTCTAACACAACCAATTTTTAGGAACTGCACTACAGAAATGCAAGAAATCATTAAGCACAATTTGAAAAGATTGTACCTGAGCAGCACTTCTGAGAAGCAATGTTAAGAAGTACTTCTGTCCACTTTGGAGATGCCATTTTTGACTGAATTGCTTTTGAAGACACAACTCGACGTAGGAAAACAAGAAAATCTCCCAAGTGCAATTCTGCTGCATGTTGCTTTCGGAGGGCAGCTAGGAAGTTAAATTAAAAGTTCTCATTTACAACCTTATTACCACAACCTTATTAGCAGTCCTTGTTGCTGGCAACAAAGGTTCTAAGGTAAAAACACAACGATAGGTTATTATAAGGTGACTCTGTTTTCCTTGGCTGGCTCATAGAGTGGTTTGGTGAGCACATCTCACTTCTGCTCCTCAGCAAGACAGGGAGGAAATAAGATGGAGAAGTTTGTGGGTCAAGATAAGGGTAGTGAGATCACTCCTCAATTACCTTCATAGGCTATACAGATTCACCTCGGGGAAGATAAATTTACTGCAAATCAAAAGTAGAATAGGATAGTGAGAAAGGAAGACAAAATTGCAACACCTTCCCTGCACCCACCTCTTCTTCCCAGAGAAGAGTCGTCTTCACTCCTAACACTTTCACCTTCCAACCCTCGAGCTGAGCAGGGAAATAAGGAATTTGAGGGGCTTGTGCACACTTCATAACACTTTGTTTCTACAGCTTCTACTCCATAATGGGTCCTTCCCATAGGCTGCAGTTCTTCAAGAACTGATCCATTGTGGATCCTTTTCCACAGGATACAGTCCTTCAGAAACAGACTGCTCAAGCATGTTTCCCCTACAAGCCGCAGTTCCTGCCAGAATTATGTTCCTGCATGGGCTCTTCACAGGCTGCAGCTACCTTCAAGGCCTATCCACCCATAAACACATCCCTGATTTGTATTCCAAGGCGGTTTTACCAAGAAAATGTTTGTGCAAATCCTAATTTCTAATGAATTCATTATCTTATGAAGTCATCAATCATTGTGTTATTAATAAGACAGCTGTAAGCACACCTAGAAATACACATACACCTAAAATCAAGCTACAATTAAACTTTTCTTCAAATACAGAATTTCCACAGCAATTCAAAATCCCCATTAAGAGACTGCAAAATATGTGAAGATATTAATATTTCAGAAAATCTTTTGTTGCAGATTTTTTTAGTATGACAGGGTAGGGTAAACCTCTTCCCATCCATTCAGACTGCAAAACTGCATAATACAAAGCAAATGTAACAATTTTCTGAATTAAGCTGTATGTATTTGCAGTTTGAAACTTAGACAATCACATTTCTACAATTGAATTTATGAAAACTACTACTACTAGTCAGTCATTTTTTGAAGAAAACAGTATTTGCCTCCTAATTCTAAACCAGATGGAGTAATTCTTACTCTCAACCTGCTCCTACCTTTAAACTGATTTATGTATCAATTATTATGGATATGAATCTGATTATACAAATCTGAATTGAGCACAAAAATGTTTGACAACTTTATTTAATCTAATTTAAATAGTTAAAAATGTTTCAACAATAATAAATACAGCAGAGTGAGTGAGTGCCTCAGTATTGTGGTTTCTTTTTAAGTTTTCTGATATTTCAAAATTGTAATAGAAATGATGTAAGATAATTACCTCTGAAGTCTCTCTTCTCATTTTCCCCATTTGAATCTGTCTTTTTTGATTCTACTTCATCTTCCTCACCTTCACCTTCTCCAATGGAGGCCATAAGCATCACACCAGCTTGCGACAACAAGTTCTTCAGCTGACTGCATAATAAATCCAGTAAAGACTGGACCACCTTTGGACTCAGTTTGTCAGCATAGGTTCTATACACACACAAAACAAAGCAAATGTAAAAGCACTTGAGAGCTGATCCAAGGAACATAATGACATAAAAGACACAACTACAAACTCAGTGCAAGTGACAACTGAGTCTAACACTATCACTAATTCTAATTCATTCAGTTATAGCAGTCTATTTTTCCCTCAACCATATGCTTGGTGGATTATTCTTATTTGAATGCTATTTTTAAGACACTTTAGAACTGTCCAATCTTTGGAATTAAAGGATACATTTCCAGTACTTGCTAGAAGAAGAAGAAGAACTAAAACAATTAAACATAATCCCAAAGCAACTTCCGAATATAGGGTGTTGTTTTTGTGCATTGGTTTGGGTTTTTTGTTGGTGTGAGTTTATTGGGGTTTTTTACATAATGGATTTGTCAGGTAAATGCAATTTGTGTATGAACACTGAAACAAAGATTCATGTACTGAATATTAAATAACACTCTTGTTCTAAATAGAAAATACTTTCTCCATGGCATTTTTCTTTACTGCGTTGAACTAAATACTTAAGTGCTGACAGGATTTTGGATGCTGTTCCCTGGTCTAGCAGAGGTCAGTACTCCTCAGAAACTTACCCTATATTCTAAATAAAGGCACAAGGTACTGCTCTGAAGAACTCCTATCATATTATTGGTATTGCTTTGCACAACAAAATAAAGTTTCATCATATCAGTTGATCAGATCTAGATCTAAAGCCAAGCTAACAAAATAGGGAGTACTAGAATGCAACATTTACAGACCATAAAGTTCTAATGATTCTGTTCCAAACACCTCACAATTTAAAAACATTTATCAGTCTTATGTGCAACTTTCTTATGAATAACATGCTACCCTCCCTCCCTTTCACTTATATGCTTCTGAACATTTATTGTCCTAAAGAAAGCTCTCATCAAGGGACAGTTACTTTTAAAGGGTAATAAAAAGCTTAATAGGTAAGTTTTCCGAAAGCAAGGTAACATGCCACACTTACCCCGTGGTGATAGCAAGGATCTGAAGTAGTCTTGTACTGGCTACTTTCAAAGCTGTGCTGAGCTGAGAAATACCAGTTTTGGGCAGCAACTGCAGTGGTTGTCCTAACATGGTGTCTGTGCCACACAACTGTGATAGCACATTAAGCAGACCAGTGGAAATGGCCAATGAGACATCAACAGGCTGATAGTGCACACTTAGAGCAAAGACTGTTACCAACAGAAGACGCTGTTGTGCTTCTAAGATTAAAATAAAGGGGGTTTTGAATTAATAAGCTGTTTATAGAGTAATAATACTAAGGCAGAAGAACAGATAATTTAACTCATTAAATTTTATTTAAAAAATAACTGAGTAAAAGAGTTAGACTACTTCAAAGAGTCTGACAAAGAAGGTTTTCTGATGTACCATCACAGCCTCCTTTTAATTCAATGCAACCTCTACGTCAAGGTTGTCGAAGGAAGAATATCATGTAGATCTAGTTTGTGATGTAGATGTACTGACGCTAAATCTCAAACCCACAATTTTCTCTCTAGAGTATGGGTAACTGAGTGAAATATTTAATCTTCTACTTGTACTTCAAGTTGAGTCTCAAGAGATTTGTTTCAATTCCATTTTTAATTTTAAGTGAAACAACAAAACAATTCAGGTAAGAGTGTCCATTAAGCTCTATAAACAAATTAAATTATGTTACTCTCTTCTGTACTGAAGCTCTCAGTGCATGTACCAAGGCACTAAGAGGTGCAGAGTTCCATCTAGCCATTAAGAATAAAAGCACACAACAGTATCTGGGTAGAGAAGGCCATGATAAAGGGCTTTCAAAACAGGTAAGATGCCCTGTTCCTTGCATTTGGGTTTAAAGAGAGTTCACTTGAACAAAACAAAAAAAAATATGGGAAACTTCATCTCTTCACAAAACTCCTTATCCCTGAAAAAATTAAAAATCACTTTGAAGTACCAAAGACATGGGCGACTGTGGTACATGGAATAGAAAGGCTGACAATACTTAGAAGTATTAAAATAAAAAAGGCTAACACTTGAAGAATATTAAGACAGAAAAAGATTTAAAAGCTTCTCTCTCAGGAAAAGAAGTCAGACAGACACTTCAGTGAATTCTGGTCACTAACATCAAAGTCTGTTTTGTTAAACATAAAAGCTGTTGTACTGTGTATTAGAGGATGTATTTTGCAAATCTTGTTTTCACTTACCTGTGTGATGCTTATTAGCTTGCAGAGCTCTTTCTAATGTAGCAGATAACTGCTGATAAATTTTGTGCACAGCCACTTGGATTTCAATTTGAATACTTCTCTTAGCTGCTCTGATACCATCCTGGGTCAAGCAAGTAAATATTAAAAGAACTGATACATTTTTATATTCCAGTTATTGAAACAGCAAAAATTATTAAAGTCCATACCTGGTAATGATGCAACCTTACACTCTCTCCTTTGGAGCCTGCATGTCCTACAGTGCCCAAACCAAAGCAGCCAGCAAGAAACTGTAGTCGAACAGAAGTAAGCAACGAAGATGACTGAAATCCTGGTATTTGACGACTTCCCATTAGTGGCACACTGCCTTTTTCCTCCATCCCTGACAGAAGCACTAAAATCTGATGAAGTGCTTCCAGACGAAGCTAAAAATAAAGGCAGGCAAAAGACAGTATTAAGTAGCAAGCATCCTGAGGAATTAGTATTAGATTGTCTTCAATCGTAAATGAGAACAAATGAAGTAACTGTTTCCTCATAATATTTTTTTTTAACAAAGGCAATTCCTCAAGTTCTGTTTTGGGGTTTGCAGTTCCAGTTAAGATAGTTTAACAGAAAAGAGGAACAATGTCCTTAATAGACAGAATTTGGACAATGTTCTTTAAAAATCCATAAAATGAGCATAATGTATGAAGAATAAGAAGAGGTGTTAAACTGAAACTTACCTCAGCCCTCAACTGCTGCTGCTCCATTGCAATTACTGATGCTTGTGGACTGGTGGACATACTCTCCTCTGGTTCCTTAAATCCTGGTGAGTTTCCTACATCTCCACTTACAAAGCTGACAACATTTTCAATCAAAGTATGAACTCCAAGGGATCTTGAGAGATCAAAATCGGACTCAACAAATGAGTAGGAGGAAGTGTATAACCAATCTCTGCTGTGTTTTAGGCGAGCCCATGAATCACTTAAAGATTCCACTTGACTCTGTATTGCTCCTAAAGATATACATAATGAAGTCTCATAAATTCCAGTTTACCACGTAACACATTCTGACAGTAGGTAAAGACTGAACTGCTGCTATTCATATGGGTGGAAAATGGGATATTCATGTTAATTGTACCATGCATTAAGCAACTTTGAGCAAAACACCTGATTTAAATTTACAGCAATTTCCCTACAGGAAAAGCTGTATTTCTTTTAATTATGTTAAGCAGTATTGCAACACGCTGCCAAGTGAGAAAACAAAAAGATAGAAGCCACTCAGACTGCTCAGCTTTAAGCTAACACACTGAATAAAAATGCTTTGCAGCTAAATGACAAAACTGTAAAGAAAAGATCAGCTATAACAGAAATTGTGCACATTAGGTATTTCTTTTAAGGACTAACCATAAAACCAGAGTGCTTTGTTTTGGTTACAATCAAGCCCCTATATGTTTTATAGTTTTGACAAAACACAATGTTATTTTGGATTAAATAATTGCAGAATTCATGATTGTGGAAGGGAACAGAAAATTCTTATTTTGGACTAACAGAGAGCATTTACTTAGTTATAATTCAAGATGAAGGGTCTGAGCATGGTCAGGGCGGTGTTGGGCCTCGCCCCTCCATAAAGGTGACAGGAAAACTAGCTCAGCTAAAATGCATTTACACAAATGCACATAGTATGGGCAACAAACATGAGGAGCTGGAAGCCATTGTGCAGCATGAAAGCTATGACATAGTCACCATCACAGGAACGTGGTGGGATGAACTGGAGTGCTGCAATGGATGGCTACAAGC
>VZRU01001446.1:81233-104685 GCA_013398155.1 Pedionomus torquatus | reverse complement strand
TCTACAACCTCCTTTCAGGGACTTGTAGAGAGTGATAAGGTCTCCCCTCAGACTCCTTTTCAACAGGCTAAACAACCCCAGCTCCCTCTGACTCTCCTCATAAGGCTTACTCTCCAGACTCCTCACCAGCTTCATCACCCTTCTCTGGAGCCACTCCAGCACCTCTATGTGTCTTTTGCGGTGAGGGGCCCCAAACTACACACAGCATTTGAGATGGCGCCTCACCAGTGCTGAATAGAGGGGGACGATCATCTCCCAAGTCCTACTCACCATGCTGTTTCTGATCCAGGCCAGGATGGTGTTGGCCACCTGGGCACACTGCTGGCTCACGTTCAGCCCACAGTCGACCAACACCTCAGGTCCTTTTCTGCCAGGCAGCTCCAGCCACTCTTCCCCAAGCCTGTATTGCTGCGTGGGGTTATTGAGCTGCATATGGTTGATGAGCCGTAATTAGCGCCCTGCTAGCCCTAGATGTGCACCTCATATGCACCCAGGTAACAAATGAATCCAACCAATGAGGGTCCCCCCAAAATACTATCGAGGTCCCTGAAGCACAGCACGGATCCCCACATTGGGGAGCAGGCTGAAAACACTGCCAACGTGCCAACTGCAACTGCATTCGGGCCACATACAGAGTAGAACACCAACATCTAAAGCAGACCTAGGGACTGACAAGTCTTTCAACTTTGGTTTCTCATCAAGCCACTTGCAGTATGAAGCCTGAAAAGAAGAACAACACAGGCCATGTTCTCTCAGTTCCTTATCATTAGATATGCAAAGCCATCATATGGCTAGGAGAGCTGTTCAGAGCTTTGTATACCCATCATAATATAAACTTACCATTGCACAGTGGGCGCAATTATGAAATGCTATGGCCAGCACTCTCCACAGGAGATGATTAAATATTCTTCATGTTCTGTTCTGATAGACTGTGTGACTACAGAGCTTTATGACGAGGCAGAGGATATTCATCATTTCTAAGAAATGTACTAAATACGTGTTTGTGACGGCTTCATAAAGCACCCAAAACTGAGCATTACTCTCTTGTGATCATCTAAAGATCACAAGAAGTACACAAGAGGAGTAGGAGCACTGATCCATGTTCATCAGAAATCATTTTCCCATGAGGCCTACTCACTCATCAAGCATATGACCATAACTTGAGACACAGTGGCTACAAAACCCACTAAAAAGAAAACAAAGGGGGAAGTTTACTGACTTGCATAGAATTTCATGAGTGATTTTGAAACTAGGGTCCTCAAAACAGCTTCCTCACATTCCAACGCTTAACATGGAAAAGATGCAGGTGTAAATTTACAATTGGACTTTGTTGTAAGTAACCAAATGAACTGTGGGTTTGAGTGCACCAATGCAAAGTGAAAGTACTTTTGTGGACTTTATTTGTAACATGATCCAGGACACAACTCAGTTAGTGGAAGTTATTAATGTGTCATGGGCATGCAGCAAGACAGCAAATGAATTCAAAACTTAAACTAAGTATTTTATGTTGCACTAAATACCTCCAGTCAGCAGACAACATAGCTGCTTTCCAAGGAATATACATTACACATTTGCAATAATTTAGTTAAGAACAACTGCACTTATATTTACCAACCTCAGATATAAAAAGGCTCACTTTCAGAATAAAATTTTAGTTTGCAAGCGAATACCAAAAAAAAAATAAAACCAAGAAAGATATGATCTAGATGTTAAGCAGATTACATATATGTATAATATTAATCTTTCAGTAATAGGCTAGACTAGAAATATTAAGGACAGAATACAATAATTCAACTAACAGATGATGTCGAGTGATAAATGTAATTCTGATTCAAGTCAGTAAGAAATGCTATTGTTGAACCATAATGGTTCAAAATTTCACTGAATAGTCTGGCAATCTCCTTAGAGTCCACAAACCAAAGGAACAAAGCTCACATGAGTTTCTTGAAGTTTGGTAGAGTATGCAGTCCTCATTTGTTAGGTTTCATGTTTTGTTCTAAATGGTATTTCTGAACACGTACTCATTCTTTCCTTCTTTCAAGTAGCCATCATTGCTGGCAATGCTCCAGAACTGTCTGGTATGTAAACAGTCTAAAAGATAATTTTACTCTTTGGTGACATGTATTGCTTCATCAGCCAAATGGAAATGCAACAGGGTGGATGTACCTGGACAGTCTGTCTTAGCTTGTTTTAGTCATTCTCACGGGTCACTTTCAATCAAATGAGTAACACAACAACTATCTTCGTATCTGTCACATAACGGGAAGCAAAGGTTTCAATTGTCTATGGGTGCTGTACTGCCATGTCCACACAAGGGCAGGACTCCAGACTCAAAACACCAGCAGACTAAAGTAACATATCAGAAGATATTTAGGATTCAGGTAAGTATGTTCTTTTAGAAATATTTACCTCCTGACACCTAGGTATCTTATGGTTATCTCTCTCTAGTACAGCACATTTCTCTCACCTGGTGGGCTGCCGTGCCCTGCTGCAGCTGTAGCAATAGCAAAAGCAGAAGCAGGAGAAACCGAACAGTGGCTGTTGTCAGCAGTTTGCACTGCAAAGGGAACAGAGAAAAGTTGGTAACTTCAACATACTTTTCATATTTTTCAAATTCAGCAACAGTAGTACTTAAAATATTCACTAGTGTTTATACTTTGTGTACATTTTATGTTTTCATTGCCAGAGGACTTTATATTAAAGGCAATAAAAACATCATAATAATATTTGTGATTTAAG
Source organism: Pedionomus torquatus (assembly GCA_013398155.1). NCBI lineage: Eukaryota > Metazoa > Chordata > Aves > Charadriiformes > Pedionomidae > Pedionomus > Pedionomus torquatus. The sequence goes on along the minus strand of VZRU01001446.1, from coordinate 101,946 downwards.
TTAATTTCCAGGTTCCTGTAATTAATGTTGATATGGGACAAAAATGTCTAAGACATTGACAAGGTGAGGAACAAGCAGCAACAAAACAGAAAAAGAAAAAACGTATTACAAAACTGATGGTGCAGAGAATTAACCTAATCATGTCAGAGCACTAAACGTATTATCCAACTTCTGATAACTAGATTCACATATTTTCCCCAGTCAATGCCTAGCACAAATACAGTTTGCACAATTTATCAAACTTCCTCTAAAGAGAGTTCTGCGAACATTGCTTCTAACAAGTACTCAGATAACATGGCACTGTTCCCCATAGTCTTCAACTCCCAAATCTTGCCATCTCACCATAAACATGCCCAATAGCATGTTGGTTTAAAATTAAAGTGTCTCAGCAACTTATTAACAGTTGAGAAGACTCTGCTCTGTTTATGCTGTTTTAATCCCAGACGTGAGATAACTGCCTAGAAATCCGGCTTGCATCAGAGGGCAACAATTTTAGTGTTCATGGATGTAGCTCACAGCTCTGCTAATGACTTCAGAGCCACGTGAGAGCTATTTGAGGAGCTCCAGCTCTCACTTTTCCTCTTCAATTGAGCAGTTTATTCAAATTTGGGAATGAATAATGTGACACCATCTGTAAATGTTCAGTGTTATACAAGGAAATAGACACAGTCACTCCCCATTGACAATAATGGGTGTTGTGTATTTCATGGTTACATATGGTGCCCAAAATATGTCCCCTTCATAGCTGAAAAAAATCTGTCAAGGTCTTGCGAGTTATGTGACTAGGACTGATTCAAAATTAGTCTTGAATTTGGGCACATCTTGCTTGAACTATTTAAGAACAGTTCATCACACCAAAGTCCCACTATACTTCCAAACACCATCATTGTTATACAAATTAACCACAGTAATTCACATTCTAACAGTGTTGGGGTTGTTTAATACCTGAGAAAACAAGGAAAATACAAGCACAACACATTATTCAAACATTATTCTTTTCTAACATCCCACAAAGATTATAGCTGCGGTATTTAAACTACAGCGTAAACTATTTAAACTATTTGAAGTGACCGATAGAGGCAGGAAACATCAGGTCCTTACCCCCAGGTTGACGATAGCGGAGATGACGTGGTGTCGAAGGGGATCTACAAGGGGAAAGCTCTGTGGTATCCACTGCTGAGGTGCTTTCGGGAATCGTCCGGTCCACTGACACAGATTCTAGAACTGCTGCTTTAAAAGGGAATAAATGTTAATACCAGGATGACAACTCATAATTTATAACTCTTTAATGTATATGATATGATATTAATAACTTATATTAAAGTATGGATTATTCTATTCTATTCTATTCTATTCTATTCTATTCTATTCTATTCTATTCTATTCTATTCTATTCTATTCTATTCTATTCTATTCTATTCTATTCCACTCAAGTATTTATCAAGTATAAATGTTCTTTGAAAATATCAAGAGGCCAAAGTATGGGGCTGTAAGGTATGTTTTTTAAAAGTACAGAGCGTAGTCAGATTACTTTAGATATGAAGTGCCTCTTGCAGAGATTATAGAGCCTGTGGGTGATTCAGGACTTCCAATTTACAAACACCAAATGACAGAAAGTCTGAAAATTATCAGTGGATAACAACCTGAACCGGATTGCATCGCTAAGTACGTACACCAAGTATGTACATCAAGGGGGCTTCACCAAAAGGTAATATTTTTAAAATGGTCATTAATTAACAGCATTTTATACCAGTGTTTCAACAGCAACCTAGTAACACCAAATACCATCTAATACAAAGTTGTTCACATTTAATCTAGGGTTTATAGTTGTTATAAACAGCACTGCTTCCAGAACTTACCATGAACTTTTGCTCTAAGTAGACTCATAATTATCCTCTGGATGGAGTTAAAGGATTGGGAAAGTTTTGTACTACAACACAGCCACACATAAACTCATAAATGAAGAACTTGGTGAAAAACAGCAGGTTGTCAGTTTTAAAATAGCTTGGATAACACTGCACTTAACAGTTAGCAGAATATGCAGTGAAACACACATGTAAAAAGGATATATAACTTGTATAACTCCAAGTTATAGGTTTTGTATGAGCTAGGGAAATTAATCTGGGTTGGATAACCACATGTAATCAAAAAACTGCCCAATAAAATGGCCAGACAGCACTGGCAAGCAGATTCCTTCATAGCGGAGTTTGTCTATCAGAAAAATAAGAAAGGAACAGTAGAAACACTACTTCCGAAATAAGAGAAAATAAAGTGATAAAATATATACTGCACTTGATATGAATGGCACCTGCAGCATAAGCACTGTATATATAAAAACATATACTAAAAAAACACACCTTAGGAAAAAAAAAACAAACAAACTTTGAAAGCAAACAATAACTTTGGAAGTGGATGAAGAGGGTGGAAATTACAGTACACAAAAGGACATTTAAGGAGAAAACAACCACCATAATAATATGTCCTGGGGAATGGAATGTGTATGGTTATAAAGGATCTAAGTCACAGTTGTTTTCTTGCAAATCTGGTGGTACCAGAGCAGCAGTATTGACCATAATGGGGTGGTGGTTCATGATTAAACAGAACTGGACTCCTTATCTGGAACACTTCAGAAACAAGGAAACGGATCACGTATGATAGCAAACTTGAAGATTAGCATGCTGTAGTTCTCCTGACTACACATTCTCCCTTTGAGATTTCTTTTTAAATTTACTTCTCTTCCCCAACTACTATATGCAGCTGGGGGACAAAAGGCCTTTTTTTTCCCTCAGAAAAGAGTTATTTACCTGCAAATCCCTCCAAACTGAGTGTAAACAGCTCAGCAGGAAATCCCTAGAGGGACTGGAGACACTGCACAGACAGCAATTTAGCATTTATATGAGGCTTTTGCCATTTCCAAATGTTCCTGACACTGCCCAGATAACACTTCCAGCTCTCACAGACCAGACTGCAAAATCTGCGTACCTCTGCAGCAATGCCATGTCCTAAAACTAAGCCAGAATAATCTTTCCTTAGTATACTGTACTGTATACCTAAGTTACACTTAAGACTGCAATTACTTGTGTACAGTTCATTTGAATAGATGGTCTGTATTTTGGGACATGCTGGGCTGTCACATTGATTTGAATGCCATTACACTAGTGCACAAGAAGAATTTGCCCAACTCTACATACTAAATAATATACTTTATGTATATATAAATAGTCTGTCATGCTATTCATTTAAAAACACCCTGTATAGGGAAATGGTCATGTGTAACAGCCAGCTGGTATTTTTATGAAAGTATAAAGCATAGCCAAACACAGACTACTACAATGCTAAGGTGGCTAACTTGCCTGTTAAAATGTGGGGGTTTTTTAAACAATATACCACATTCTGTAAAAACAATCCCTCTGCATAATATGACATCAAGTTTCTTACCAGGGCACTTATTTAAATTTATCAGTAAGAAGTAGACATAATGGTTCAATCATATTTCTCTTAGCTTGTATTTGGTAATATTTTTCTTCTTTCCTCTTGAGTTATATCAATTTTCATTGTTGCAGTACTTGCAAGTAAAACTGAGCTACGTTTTGCTTAGATTTACAATTCAAGTTCCTCAGACACCAAGTCAGGCTATCTAAGACCATTTCTAAACATTAATTTTAGGAATAATGTAAGCATTTTTTAGTTCCTCATCTTCTGTTTGAGGTAATACCATCACAAAAAATTACTATATGCTTTTATTCAAATTCAGAGGAATACCATTCCTCCCCCAGGGGGCAATGAGAAATAAGCACACATTTGTGCAATCTATGACATTAGAGCTACTTTCTTGCTTTGCCATCTGTATGTACAATGATCCCATTCCAGATGCCCATAGTGATGTTTTCCTCAAACAACTTTAGACCAAGGTATTCCAAGGTGCTTTACACAAGCTATGGAGGAAAACAGGACCCATTAATCTATTTTAGACATCTACTTTCTGAATAGATAAGAACCAGTTGGTATGAACCTCAAATCTCACCAACATACCAAGGGCACCACATAAACTATTTGTGTGGATCAGTGATGAAATATTCCTGGAAAAGCGGGCCTGTTCTGTCAACATTAAAGCTGTCAGGTCTTTACATCCCTATTTCTTTTTAACTTATTATTTTATCTTTCTGTAGTACTGGTACAGCTCCAAAATCTTTTGCCTCAGGTAGCACAGCTTCTGCCTCTCTCCCCAATCCTCTGCTGAAGTGAAAACAGCCAAGGCCATTCTGCCATATTCCTATTCGTACAAAGAAGCAACCAAGCAGCAGAAAAAGACAACATGTTGCAGCCCCTACTAGAGAAGAAGAAGAAGCAGAGTATTTGGTTTCACAGCACAGCTTACAGTGATAAGGAGAGGAAAAAAAAAAAAGACGTGAGAAACACCTTCTAAGCAGTAATCTGATAAAAAATCTGGGTTTGTCCAGCCTGGAGAAGGCTCCAGGGGAACCTTACAGCCCCTTCCCATACTGAAAGGGAGCCCACATGAAAACTGGAGAGGAACTTTTCAAGGGTGTGTAGTTATTGGATGAGGGGTAATGGTTTCAAACTGGAAGAGGGGAAATTTAGGTTAGATATCATGAAGAAATTCTTTATTGTGAGGGTGGTGAGGCACTGGAACAGAGCACCCAGAGAAGCTGTGGATGACCCATCTCTGGAGGTGTTCAAGGCCAGGCTGGATGGGGCTTTGAGCAACCTGGTCTGGTGGGAGGTGTCCCTGCCCATGGCAGGGGGATTGGAACTCCAAGATCTTTAAGGGCCCTTTCAACTCTAACCATTCTGTGATTCTGCGAAAAAACAAGCTGACTTTAGAGACGACTCTATTTATCAAAAGTAACATTCAGTATTTTGTGGGTATATAATACCTCTTCGAATGCTTCTTCTCAGCTTGTTACAAAGGTCAACACGGGGGTTCTCCAAGCTGTCTTCTATGGAGCCTGGGCTTTGCTCAGGAGAGGAGGGCCCCTTGCTAAGGTCCAGTGGTACTTTGCTACCTGTTGGCGGTGGGGATGTGGCTGGGCTGTAAGTCGAGGTAGGACTGCTAGCCACAGATGAAGTAGACAGGTCAAGGGCACCAATCCTTGAATTCAGTGGCGAGGTCAATGACAGTTTTCGGGTTCTTACAGGTGAAGAAGTCCTGGAGAGTGATAGTGGAGGTGGAGAAGAAAACTTGCGACAGAGATGTGGTGACTTCCCATCAGCCAGGTACTCTCCTCTGTTGTTTTGACTAGTAGCAAAGAATAACTCCAAAGACCTGAGAGAAAGAAGCAAAAAAAATAATTAAAAAGATGGCAACAGACAACAGATTTAAGTGAAAACACAAACAAATTTTGTGCACATCTGCATGGCAGTGCAAACTCTGTATGATCCTTTTTTCTTAAAGCCTGGACAGAAAGTTGAAACAGACCTTCCTAAAAACTTATGTCCTATTTACAGCGGAAGATCTTTATTCTTATGTTATTTATATAACAGAAAATCATGGTAAAAAAGCTAACAACAAATGACACCATGGTAATTCCCTAAGAAACCTGTGACAGAAGGGGAAAACTCCAGAGCTCACCTGACAGGAATGGAAGTGAAAGGCCGTCTGTATATGTCTGAGAGTTTTTCCAGAACAACAGCTGCAGTAGTAAATATGCGGTAAGTATGTAAGAAAGTATTCAGGAAATCAATACTTAGAAATCGTAAGTCCGTTAGCCGCTCCAAAAGGCGCTCAACGCTTGCGTAACGGATTTGGGGTACTTTGCAGGAATTCAGTGTTTTGCTGAAGCAGATATCGATGTCATCTCTATGAAGACGAGCATCAGATCTACGCAAAAATTAAATTTAGAACATTTTACTAAAGTTGAAGAGAGATTGTGGTACAATAGTGGTATCACTTTAGCTGCTCCTGTCGACATAGAAGCAGCACATATATATGCATTCTTATATTTCATCAACACCTGAAAACTCTTAATCTGTGGTGATAGCCACTTTCATTCAGTTCTATTTTATGCCATAACTAAGGGAATTTAAATTTTTTTTTTTGGCAAATAATTGATTCACAATTCAAATTCTAAGAAACCATTAATGATGCTTAAATTTCTCAAATGTAGCAGGAGGCAGACTTGTTCTTTCTTCTCTCTTTCTGGCTATTGTGGCCTGTAGTCCAATACCATATTAGAATCCAAGGGTGGAGGAAGCAGGTTTATGAATAATGTTGGTACCTTGATATGATCAATTAAAATTATGAGACAAAACAATCTTCTCAGAAATAAGAGAAACAAAGAGAAGAAAAAAAATGGCTAAGATAACAAAATACCTTAGAAAATGATACTTCTCTGCAGTCACCTAAACTTTGAAGAAATTTTAAAATACATTTAATAAAACTATGAGTGGTATGACAGGGAAAAGCTAACAGAGAAAAAATATTATTCATCTCAAGCATAAGGGAAGGCAACTTCAAGAATAATAGAAAAATCTGAGCTGTGGTTCTACAGAGTCCAATACTGTGAGTTGAGATTTTATCATTTTGAATCACCATTTCAAGAATGAGATTTGAATACCATTTCAAGAAAGAAATTTGAAACTATGCACAATACGCAGACGTCATATCATTCCAAAAAAAATGGGGCAAAAACTAAATTAAAAGGTTATATATTCAAAACAGGTATTTTCTTTTGTTAAAAAGTTTTATAAAAAAAAAACCCCAGCACACTATTTGGTTCACTGGGAAAAAATGCTGCACTTACTTGATCATATGTGGCACTGTGACTTTAGAGTTTTCTTCAAACACTATGGTCATTAAACCATTGCACCTTATATTATCAATACACTGTGAAAATAAACATTGAAAACAAAGTCAAAACACAGGGTAAGGGGACTTCCACACTTTTCATATCGCTGCAAGCATAAAACATAGCTTTTACAGGGTATGGACTGATTGTTACAAGGTATTTTCATAAATGAAAAGCAGTGATGGAAGAATTATAGTGGACATGCTCCTCTGGTCTTCTGCCTTCGATTTGCACATCTGCAAGTCCACACCTTTTTACCAGGACACTCAGGGTATTCAGCTTCGCATCATTTTTTCCACATGACTGAGTATTTTAAGGTGGATTTGAAATTTCCTTTGAATCATGGAATGGTTAGAATTGAAGGGATCTAAAACAGCATCAAGTTCCAACCCTCCTGCTCCTCAAAGCCATTTGTACACTCTTATCATCTGCTTTGTTACTTTTATATAGTTAAGATAACACAGCAGAGCAGCACTAGGCTTGCTCTTGGAAGTCAGCAGAGAGTCTGCCAGTGGACTGGGCTTATAGGGTCTGCAGCAAGTATCTGCCACCTAACAATACAGGATGCTTAAGGTGTTTCCAAAATTATCATATCCATTTACCCTGACTTCAAGAATAAAAACAGTCTGCTGGCTTTGGAACGTTTCATAGGAAAATAATGTTAGATGTTAGACTGGCCAGTCAAGATAATGAGAGGCCTCTTCAGATTTAAAATATATCTACATAGTTATAGATTTAAAATATGATCTATGTAGCTATATGTATTTTTAAATTCAGGTATTTAAGATTACTTGAATAACAATTCACATTATGATTTTATCAAATCGTTACTTAAAAGCTCTGAGAAAAACACATCTAATAAAAATACCTGATTTCCCACCCGTGAATTTTGAATGTTGTAAAGAAGCCCTTAACACCAATAATAAAACTGACTGAGGTAATTCAGTGCTCTGATCCTCAGTCTGCACAGGACTAGCATTTATCACCTCCCTGACAAGATACCGTCATTCTAGCTGAGGACGAAGTGTAATGGGGATCCAGGGCTGAAAGACAACAGCTCAAACCAGAAGAGGGGATGCTTTTTCAGCATAAACAAAACCCATGAGTTTTTCATAAGAAACATATGGTTTGCATGAAAAGAATATAAATTCAGGAGGCCTTACTAGGGAACATATAGACAAATATAAGTCATATGTCTTGTACATATATGATTTAATAAGATGCAGAATTCTGTAGACCAAGCCGAATGCTACAAGCAAATGGCAACTACATGTCTATTTTCTTTACTTGCAAATATAGGAGAACACATATTTACTAAAAAGTACTTTTTAGATGCCCATTTTGTTAGCACAGTTCCTGTGTTCTCCTTGAGGGTGGTAATCAGGTAAAAAGAAAGACAATGCTTCTAGGAAGGCAATTCAGTCATTTTTTTATGGCAATGTTATGGCAATGGGCTCAGTCAGAAACACAATTTGGTTTTCAAGACACCAGTGGTGTCAATTTTTTAGAAGTTCTCGTGCACTATCCAAATTTTCACCACATATTTTCTTTCTCCAGTAGAAGACAGGTGGCATGCTTCTTGTGTTATTTCCTTCTTTATCTTCAGATGCACTGTAAGCACCATAAGCACTAATCTCAGCTGATTTGATTGCTGTTTGTAAACAACAGTACTGAATTATGCCCCAAATGTCTGTGCAGTTTGCACAGCATCTCATGCCCCTTCTTAATCCTAATTTTTTGTTTGTTTGTTTTAAGCTATTGCTTATCCCCTCAGCATCTCTTGCTTCCCTTCCTTTTTAAGGCTGGAGAAGCATTTTAAGACTCACAATACTAAGAGATCGGTTTCCTCAGGCTTTTACTTAAGAGCTTCTGTTAATTGCTGGCCTTCTATCTCTTAAGAATATCCCTGTATTCAAAAGCTGAGAGATTGCCCCTTCCTCAAAGAGGGATGAAGGGAGAAACCTTTCTGACTGCTTCCCTGGCAGTCCGGCCAACTCTTTGCTCCCCCAGCTGTATCCAGCTAGTTGTGTTTACCTCTGCCTTGCTAACACACTTCCAAACTTTGCAGGCACGCAGCTCTCAAGCCAACCGTGGAGTTTTTTGGCTCCTCTCCTAACACCGTAGTAGTGATGTTTGGAGCTGGAGTGGTTACGAGGAGAAGACTTGACCTTTGGAGGCAGACCCAAACTCTGATCTCTAGTCTACATGGACTCTACTCTACATGATCTCTAGTCTACATGGACTGCAGATGACTCTCTCATTTAAAATTATTATTATTATTAAGGCTAAGAATGGATTTATTCCTGGGTGTACCATGATCCAAGACAGTTCTTAAATGATCTTTCCTCTCCAACAAATAATGCCAATGCTTTTACGTGTCAGTGGAACAACACAATTCACTCAAAATCTATTCAGTAAAAAATTCTCCAACCAGGTCTCTGTGTAAGATCTATATGTACTGAGATGCAGATCATATCATATTTTAAGATTTTTATCTTCATATTTTGTTCCTTTAAAAAAGTCAGTCCAGAAGAAAGTAACTAAGAATACCCATTTTTAAGTGTTTTCTTCTCATTGTGATGATAATTCATCTAGAGTTGTTGACAGCAATGGTAGCATCTTAAGAAATCCATCAAAATCCATGCTGATATTTGTCTAATCAACTGTTTTTCTTGAAATTAATACAGGATAGGACTCAAATTCAGAACTATGAGAGATCTAGGTACCTGCTTGTTGCATGCATGAACAAAAACAGCAATAGCCTTAATTCAGACTTGGTTAGTTGAAAATTCATATTTTCATAGTGCATTCAATTTCTTTCCCCTCAATAGATTCTGATAAAAGTTTGTCTACTATGTTTTAAACAAATAAACTAAAAAAATATTTTTTCCCTGACATTAGAGTATTTTAAAAAAACATTTTTCTTCATTCACAATAAAGACAGCTCCTGCAAACTGTCAGAACGCTCAGTAATTATTTACAATATTCTTTTCAGTGGAAAACGGAGTTTATCTCATTTTCTCACTGTGTGGGATATGATTACTGGTATGATATGGTATCATTTTCACCCTCAGGACTCAGGTGGTTTTTTATCTGTGTGAAAGTTAGGAACAAACAAGTACTATCCTTCTTTTTAAATCAAAATATGTATCTGGATGAGCCCTCCTTAGACATAAAAATGACTACCGTTAGTATTATGTTTGTCAACTGACAGTTTTGTATCATATATCCCACCTGTCTCACTGAGAAATATGTTTCATGGGTGACTCAAAGACTGAATTTTCAGGAAAACAGGTAACACGAAGGGTTTTTCATATTTTTACAGCATAACAGCTCTCAATAATCAAAATCCCTCTCAAATAATTTTTTTAAAATAAAGCATAAAAGAGTATCTTAATACAAACAAGATAAAGAATGTATTCAGCTACCTGACTTATATCACTTGTCCATGCTGCTTTCTCTTGTCGTGATGGGGCTAAAAGGACAACAGTAAAAGGAGGAGCATCCGTAGGTTCAACTACAAGCTTGAAATCAAGGTGTCCAAACACTTGTCCAGAACCTTTTGCTTTACAGCCAGAGAGGGGAAAAAATACTGTCAAAATGTGTGTCTTAAGGCTATAAGACAAAGAAAATAATGATTTCATTTATGATGGAAGTTACTTTAAAACATCTCTCTGTCAAAGAGCAAATACAATTGGGCATCCAAAACTCATTGTGTTTTTCACATACACCAAATACAAACCAAAAAGAGCTGTAAACATATAATAGTGGGAGTTGCTGTGCATTACTTTTAAAGATACTAAATAAGGCTAAAGTCCTTCTAATGCTTCTACACTGATATACTCGCAGCATACTAGAAGCATAACTGAAATGAATGAACCTACTTCCACAATTCAAGTGCAAAACTTGCCTAAAACTGCAGGATGGAAGCCAAAATTAGTAACAATAAAGTCAGCTTCGGAATGTGTTTTGTTATTTAACAAGCTCACATTCAAGATTTGTAGGGAGTCCAAGACAAAACCTTTCCACTAATTGTGCCAACTCACTCAGCCCTGTGTATTTAAAAAAACCAATTATGTGCTTCTTCCTTTAAGGCATATGTTTTTGTTCCAAGATCCTTTGGGTGAAGTTGTGTACAAAAGTCAGCAAATAATTTATCACATTCCTTCAGCCAGTCTACTTGAAAATCCTATGTGGGATGTCAACAACAAGAACAAACAACAAACAAACCCTTATCCAAGCCAGTATGCCCATTATTAAAACTTATATTCTGCTGAGCCAGTTTAATGCCTTATTACCTTGGTTTCATGAAAGGGGAGAAAATATAAATTTGCTCTTATGAAAAATAAACAAAGGGTACCAATTTTAAGAAACTAGAGACTGTAATTACTACAAACAGCTGAATTTAACTTACAATCATCATCACTCACGTCTGTCTCCTCGATCAGTGTGCACTCTATTAAAGACAGAACACCTCCTGTCTATGAAAACAAAGCACATTTTTCACAAATTTTGACATTTTTTCCCATTTGTCATTATAGGTATTTTTAAACTCTGATATACCTTACTCTGTGATTTTACATTACTCAGAGTGCTTAGGGAGATATATAAATTTCAAGATGCATGTTTTTCTTCGAGAATTAAATGCAGGTTGATGAAATATACTTTTTCTTAATCCAACACAATAATATATTCAACTGTACAGAACTTTGTTAATTTTTACCACACTATAATTTATCTCATATAAAGACTTATTCATAAGTTTCAGAAAAGGTAACTAGAATGTCTTCTCCTGTTCAAGCATGCTCTATTTACTTTGCAAAATACAGGAACTACTTAAAGGGTGCAAAGTAAGAAAAGCCTACAAACAGTATTAATAACCTCTGAGAAATGTCTTTGTCAAATTATAATTCTATTCAACATAATCTACTCTGTAAACTACTGACATCTCTTTATTCAAAAGCCAACATTATGAAAGCATGATTTTCAACAAATGTAACTGGAGTGTTCTTAGAAGAGCTTTCCGTGCTATTCAGGAAAACAGAATTATTTTTAAAATCCATTTTATTAGAGCTCTGGAAAATATTTTTTGGTAATTCCAGGGGGTTGTACTGGCTGATTTATGTACTGAAAACTGACTTACATTCAGCGCTAGCTTACACAGATACACTCATACCTTATTTCTAACCCTCAGCTTATCTGAATTACATGTTTCTGGGGGGAAAAAAAAAAAAGTAATTTATAAGAACTTTGGCTGAATTTGTATTGTTTGCAATGAGAGGACAAAGCAGTTAATTACTGTGCATCACCTCATTTCAGTTTACAACAACACATGCAAACCTCAGGTTAAAGCCATAAAATAATAAAGTATTGACATTTCACTGGAGCTGTGATTTCATTTTGTTAGTTGAGTCATAAAGTAAAGTCTATACCTTGAGAAGATGCAGTTTTCCTCCTGAACTTCTTGTACAAATTAGAAAATGTTTTGTAAATAAGAAGCACTGCCTTTCTCCTTCTTTCTTCAAAGACAATGATCCCAGACGAACTTTGCTAAGTTTCCCCCTCTCAACTGAAGGGACTTGAATAAGGGAACCTGATAATAAATATGCAAAATTTACTGTACTATAGTAATATTTATTAGGCAGTGTTTAATAATTAATATTATAATATTAATTAATAAAACTTTTAATTTTAGTAGGTATCAATGTACATCATCTCGGTGAAGCACAAATCGATCATCTTTTATTGCGCAAGTTCACTTTCTTTTCTATGATAAATAGATTCAAGCAAGTACAGTCTAGATTAATACTTATGTACATGGCAAGATTAAATCTTGGGCAATTTCTTAGGCAATTTAAAAACACATTGATCAGAAAATGAAGCTGAACACGTAACTGCACTTTGGTCAGCTGCTAGACTTGTTAACGATACGTTATTTACAAGGCAAAGAGACAGAGGATGAAAAGATTTTGAAGGAAAAGAGCTTGTGTATGTGTATATGCCTGTGTGCAAGAGAGATGGAAATGAAACATATTTCTCCTTTTTATTTTATACTGCATAATTTTCAGTGCTCCACAGCTTATCTAAAATGTGTTACCAGTAAAACACTTCTGAACTAAATTGAACCTGGTTGCTAAGTGTGAATTTGTGCTCCACAGAACTGGGTTCAGCTTTGCTTCTATGCCATTTCATGCCTCAAAACCAGTCTCTGACCAACTTTTCCAGATAGGTATCACCAAGTGTATCACTCCTGACTTTGAATATGAAGTTAAACTTGGTGGTGATATATTGGAGGGAAAGATTTTATGATACAACTTGCTGTTACCAGATAGGGCAGCCAAGAAACATCTTAATCCCATTCCCACACATCTATCCTTACTATCACCCTTACAGTGGCTCCATCTTATTCCAACATTAGCTAACTAATAGAGCTAAATCAGCAGGAAACTAATGCTACAAAGAAGTAGCTGATGTAGCTCCCTGATAGCCTCACTGCAAGGTCAAAAAAGTACCAGCGATGGTGCAGAGGAAACACTAGCAGAAGGAAGAGGGGATGGATATTGGCCAGATATTGGTCTAGCATAGCTATATCAAAGCTCAAACTTGTGGCAACATCTTGATGTAATGCAAGCATCTAAGTATTATCCATGAAATACTAGATTAGTATGTCTTACTCTACATTGTCAAAAAAATTATCATGTTCGAAGTTCACACACGCAATCCTAAACCGACAAGCAGAGAAATTACAGTAACTAGAAAAACTACTGTTTATCTACATTTTTCTACACTTAGGTCCCTGTATGAATTCAATTGGCCTTCTGTTATGAATATATTTGAAATTTACACTGTCTGGCACAGCAAAATATACACCAGTAAATCAGCAACAGAACAGTGTCCTTTGACAGTCAATTAAATTTAAACTAACTACATACAGGCTGATTCAGTGTCACTGCAACAAAACAGTGAAATTACACTCTAGAAATCTGCAAAGGTCTGAAACATTTTTTTGGGTTCACCTAAATTCTGAACAAAACCCACAGCTACTTACTGGTTGTTGTATGTTTCCACTGGACAGAACAGCCTACCTGCTTCATCTGATGAAGACAGGAAGGAGATCGTTCCCATGTGTTGGAACAGTGACTTCTCTGTGTTACACCAACTGGCCCCTGTTGCAAGGCCAAGAAGTGTGTACAAAACAATGCCCAAGCAACTTCCCATCACAAAATTCTCAGCATCATTTTTCTCCTGAAATTCCTTCTACACTTTTAGGGCCACAATATTAAACCTGTACATTTCATTTCTGCTTTGGTTCTCAGAATAATAGTGNATTTTTATTTTTATTTTTATTTTTATTTTTATTTTTATTTTCATTAGAAAGCTTTCAGGAGTACTATATTCTGTTCTGCTAAATGCATTGAAGGTTAAACGGTGTTCTTGTGTGTAGCTAAAATGCTATCATTTGATAAGGTAAATCAAAATAAAATAGATTTTTTTTAACACAGAAAAGAGATACTGCATTATCTGTATTTGACACTCCATATTTACAGACAGAAACACATCTCCTATACGTGCTGCGTGGCTGACATCAAACAAGGACCTCATGCATTCTCATCAAGGTTTTGTGATTAATGAAACCAGGCTTTTGCCCACCATACATTCTACTACAGATTTCCTCTTAAGGAAAAAAATGGTCACAGTTGGCCAGTGTGCAGTTGCAATGAGCAAGTGAGGCTAATTTTAGAACATTTGTTAATAGCATAGTTTGGATGATTAGTGTAATCTCTGGAATTTTTATCCAGTTATAGACCTAAGCACTTTCAGTACTTTAATACTTTCAGAATAGTCACTCTACTCACCTTGGTTTGATCCAAGAAATAGGAAAGATTGTATTTAAAAAGTAAATAAAAATAGCCTACATGCAGCTGCCTGCTTTACAAGTTCTGTTTGGCTTTCTCCATTCTGGACATCTTCTAATTTTACCGTAAGAATGGTCAAACACTGGAAAAGGTTGCTCATTGAGAGGCTGTGGAGTCTCTGACCTCAGAAACAGCCAAAACCTGACTAGACATGATGCTGCTTTGGGCCGGTGAGATTGGATTGGATAATTTCCAGATATTCCTTACAACTTTAAGTATTCCGTGACTTTGTAATTGTGCTACATTTTTCATAGAGGCAAGTTTATAGCAGCTGATAGCAGGGAGATCACACACAGCGTCTGGAGGCATCGAGATGCCCAGTTGTCTGGGTTTCAGCTAATGATGCATTTCAGATTGAGACTCCCTGTGTTTCCTTTAGACTCCTGAAGAAAATGTTCATTAATTGTCTGCTATGATTTATAGTGTGCCTGACAATAAAGTCTGTATCTAAGCAAGAGACAGAGAAAAGCAGACCCAAAGAAACCTAAAGGGGAATCTACAGTCTATTGTGCAAAGCGCTGCCACAGACAGATCCTGTCTCATCAACTTGTACAGCTCAACAGAATCAATCTCTTCTTAGTAAAGTTAGGTATCTATCAAAGAGGTAATAACCTGCACAGAAGAAGTCTGAACAAATGCAAAGGCACCTCTCTCCTTTTTTGAAGTGGGAAAGAGGTTTTCTATACTTGTCTACACTGATCAACACAAAAAATAGGAGCCTTATTGAAATTAGAGGAGACAGACATCACTGCAGAAGTGACCCTACTGTAAGATGTGAAAGGAATTTGGAGCCCATTTATTACTTCAATAGCTCTATTCAGATTTCTGCACTTAAACAAAATCATTTGCAGTGGACGTTACCAAAGATAAACTGTGATACAGCCTTCTGTAACATACAATCTTGTCCACTGTCTTTTGACTTCATGCCCAGAAATAAACCTCAATATAATATATATAAACTATGGGTTTGACCTGGGTCTAACGCTCCAACAATGATCTTTTTCAGACTAATTCCCACAGAAAAAATAGTAAGTTTTTGTTGATGAAACACTACATACACTGACAAAATACAACCAGCCAGTCTTAAGGGGCATATACATAAGTGCAAAAAACCCAATAAATATAAAAGTGCAAAACATTGTAATCATCTTGAAAAAATTTTTTTTCTATAATTCAATTTAATTGTATTATACAGTCAATCTAGGACAACCATAGCACTATAATTTTTTTTGTTGTGGATGCAACACAACAGCTTTATATTTTTGTCAAAGCCATATAATTCTTTAAATACTTAGGTTATAATAAATACCCATATTTAATAAAGAATCAAGTAATTCAATAGTGACTGATGTAAAAACAATGTTGGAAGTTATTACAGAAAATTTCATTGTTTGGCCACAGGACTACCGAAACATCACTGAACAGTTTTCAAAATGTATAGAAAGACTACTAATTACCAGCTGTGTGTAAGGCTCTATTAAACACCAAATGGTCTGCTAAGGTTATCTAGAAAAGGTCTCATGAAAGGATGTACCTAAATTACATTCCTAACCTTTCTCAGATATATTTAACACTTTTCAGACACAAAGAAGCTCTTACCCAGTTAAGTTACTATATAAGTGATAGAAGAATATGCTTCAGTTAATGAAGTTTTTGCATTTGCTGGTTTAACATTAAAGTAAGCCCCACAACACAAGAACCACAACCAGTTTGCAGTTCCTGTAAAAGTGGCACTTAAAGTAAGCAGAAAAGTTAATTTATCACAATTCTGTGGTACTTAACAAATTCCACTTCTTCTAAGTTTCAATAGATATAGTTTGGCTCTTCCCCTCATTTTGCTAACTGTCCTACTTTCCTAGCAGAACAGGATGCCTTTTCTTCAAGGCTTCCTCTTACAGAAGTGCTTTCTATATCTATCTTGAAGTTCTGCTAAAGTCCAAAAATGCATTTCTCAAGAGGCAAAATGAGTATGTTCAGTTATTATCCCTATGTTCGCACTATGAATTTGAGATGCACCCAAAGACTAAGAAAAATGGGAACAACTGACAGTTCTTTTCTTTGCTAACAGTCACTTTACCACTGACAAAGTTTCACATCTCTCCTGCACTTTTTCCCCAACCTTGGTATCAGCTGGGACTGCCATATTAACTGTCCAGGCAGCCCCAGTCTCTGTGGAGCTGTAGGGAATTTCCATGCCTTTGAAGATCACGGCCTAGGTAGAACGTACATAACTGTCCCATGGGTGCTTTACCACTCATGTGCTGCCAGTTTTCATGGTTCCTGAAGAAAACAGCATAGAGGTAGGGTTCTACTACAGCCCAAAAGTAGTAGTCATCAGGGCATTTTGTGACTTGTCCTCCATGTACCATGAGTAGTCTCTGGATTTTAGTGCGCTGACCTGCTCAATGACAGCAACGTGAACCCTGCCAGTTTTAATGCTTTGTTTCCCCTCATTATTATGCAGGTAGCTTTAAAGAAGAATGTCTTACCTTGGCGTATAAAAGTTTGGCTGGTATCTAGTAATATATCACAGCCTTCTACTATTGTTCTTTCTATAGCTAGATTCTTCCGGATGTTTTCTGTATCACTCACTTCATCGTGCATCACCCTGTTAGACACAATAGAAAATGTACTTTAAATTCCCTGAAACATACCTCACACCCATTGTACCTGTTTTCACTTGCACTTAACACACTATAGACACAGAAGGTGGTTGATGGCCTTTGCCACCTGCTACAAAGCGGATATATCCATGCAGTATGTGATCACTCTGGAGCAAGTTTCTTGCCTTTTTTTCCCCCTCCCTTTCAAGCCATTCTTGCAATTGCTTCATTTTTTGCAGCAGTGCAACCAATTTTGCCATACATGTTTTTAGACTATTCCTAAACACATCTGACAGATGCCACCAAACTGAAAACCCTTCACTGCTGATAGAATAGTACTTCTTGATCCATAATAGACTAGGGTGCCACAAACCTGGAAGTGTGTCCTAGCATTTTGTATTAGTTATATCATATAGTCCCTTTAGGTTCCCACTCTGCTTTGCTTCAGTTTGTATCTCAAGGTACTCACTTCTCCCTTGCTTCCTTTAACAATCACAGCCTTGATTGCTCACTACCTCCTTGCTTCCACTATTTTTCATAGGCATCTTCCCTTTACATAGGGAAATAAAGATTTATTCAAGGCTGAAACCACCCCAGAAGCTTACATGGTGTTGTGATATATGATTTTGTTCTAGACTGGGACCGACTGCACTATCTGAAAGCTCCTCCCCCCTCAGACCTACATGAAAGTGATGGAATGAGTCACAAAGCTTTATATTTATGGTCTACACTGCCTGCTGAGAGAAGGATCAGTCAGTCTCAGCCCCCATTTCTGAACATTTCAGTGACAAACTAGTTGGATCAGCAACAAGGTCTGCCTTATAAGATGAAGCCAAGTCAAAGCTGATTGATCTGCTTGTGCACATAAGCCTGACCAGAGAAATACTCTGCTTGACTGGAAAAGAAAGATTACTTCTTCCTACTTCAGATGGCCTCAGAACAGGGCAGAATCTACTAAACACTGCAGGAGTAAAATACAGACATTTCTGTAAAAAACATTGCCCGCCCAGCTCTTTAAGAACTTGGAGCAAGAAGAAGTGGCCCAATGTGACTCAGAAAGTTGCCTCTGTTACAACTGCAGGAAAAAAAGGAAATTATAAGAAGTGCCAAATTAATGGGTAGTGTGCACAAGGAAGCAACTTGGTCTTAACAGAGAAACTGAGAAGTCAAGAGCATGCAATTAACAAAAGCTATAAAGTGATCACTCTTTTACAATTATATATTCTCCAAGTACATCTTTGGTGAATACTCTGGACACTCAAGATTTATATCCTGGAGTTCATGCAGCACTTCTTGTTCACAGCAGAAAACTATTTCCCAGAGATAACTGAATTTCTTCCTGGGCTGACAGAGGGGAACATCTGAGAATGGTCTGGGAGTTCAGGGAAGGGCTTAATTTTGCAGGTTTCTTCAGGGACCACCAGTTCTCAACACATATCTTTAGTTCCTGTTTATCTGGCACTATTTGAATCACGTGTGAAAATCAGTAATTTCATTAAAGCACGTCAATTATAGCACAGATTGAGAACTCAGTACTTTTCAAGATCCTGGCAGATTTTATTGTCATGGAGTATGGGAAATGCCTTTTTTCTTTAAACTATGAAAAAAAAATGTATTTTTCCCTAGGTAAAAGAAAATTGTTTTGGTAATAACCCAGGAGTAGCTGGTTCCTGTAGCAACTCCCCTATTCTCCCCTACCCAAAATACAAGGAGACATTCCTAGATTTATGTTAGTCCCAAAAAAGTAGAAGGGCCAAAATATTATGTTGGGGTATTTGGGTTTTATTTTCATTATCATTATCTTGGTTAGGTTTCGGTTTTGATCCTTTTCTTTAAAAGATTTTTTTAAAAAAGATCAGCACCAAAGCAAAATAAATAAAATAGATTTCTGCATTTCAAAACCTTTGTTTCAAGATTGTCAAATATGAGGCAGAAAAATCTTACCTTGAGAGTTCTTCTAGTTTAGATTTAGCAAATTCAAGGCTTTTTCGCTCAACATGTTCATGTGGTGTATGAGCCAGAAGTTCATGAAGTGTTATAATATATCGAGGAATCTTAAAACAAATTAGTTACAAAATCAGTAAATCCTTAAAGGGATAATTTCCATACAGCTTTTTAAACATTAGCCATTACCTTATTCACAAAAGTTTTGCAAACATAGACTTTTTATATTAATATTCACAGATAAATTATTATACATACATTCTAAACAGAACTACTGCCAAAAGTACTGAATTTGGGGGTGGTAGAGACTGCAAATGCATATGTATGTTTTCAGGAAGCATAAGATCCACTTATTGTGTTTTAATGTAAAGACCAGATCAGAGGCAGCCACAAATATGCCAGTAAATTTCATTGTTTCAGGCTACTGTCCAAGTGCCCATAGATAGAAGTTTCAAAACTCCCTGGGAGATCCATACATACCTTCCCTCAGTTTTACAGGGTATGTGCATCTAAATTTCTCATGACTTTGAAAAGGCCAGCTGACCTGATGGCATTTAGATATAATTCACATTGCTCCAACGGACATCGAAGAATATGCAGTATTTGACTATTAAAGGCCACAGGATAGCACAAAACCCCTGATCCATTTATTATCACCTAAAGCAGTTTCAAGGCTTTCAACCAGGATGAAGTGATACTTCCTTTACAGAATAAAAGTTATCTAGGAGAATGAAACATGATTTATTATGCTGAAGTGAGAAGTCATCAACGACAACCTCTATCACATACTAATAGGATCCTCTCTCTCTCCCTTCTAGGATCCCATGATGTTGTTTCGGCTCAGCTAAAAAATCCCAAAACTTTACAATATGCAAGCTCAAAGTTAAAAAAAAATATATTCTTACACATGCTAATGGTCCTTTAGGCTGATATGAATAACAAGCACTAACACAAGCGCCACTGATTCTTCCCCCCTCCTACTGCCCCCCACCCCCCACTCCCTTTTTTTTATTTATTCTACTTGGCTTGTTTTACTAGAGGCTATGCTATTCTCTTGCTGAGTAAGATGTTATGTTAAACATAAAAGACACAACCCTCAGACAGTGTTTCATAGACCTCTTGCTGCAAAGCTGTTTTTGCATAGGCGGCTGCAAATTATTAATCCAAGCAGATCAAGTCAAAGTATCAGACGGATAAACAAAGATCTCAAAACTTTTGCAATCTGTTTTTCAGTTGCTAAAAACTACGTCACTGGAGAACAAAGTGGGAGTAAAGTTTCAAATGTAATCCTAGCAAAATGCTTGTGGTTACTCTCACTTGCTATATTTTCTATATATACTTGCTATATATTTGGGTATATTTTCCCTCTCTGGACTGCTTCATAGTCCTGCAGCAGGCAGAAGTCAAGTAATTCTCTCTCAGCATTTTTTCTTTTGGTGTT
>VZRU01001446.1:56228-69228 GCA_013398155.1 Pedionomus torquatus | reverse complement strand
TAAATGCAGGTTGGAGGGCAGTAGATCTTCATGTGCTTTAAAAAGTGACCTAGCTGAAAAGTCCCGCTTCCATGCCCACACAGCACTCGGTGCTCTCCCACATCCCACCCGTGCACCTCCCTCTCCCTTGTCCAGGCATGTCGCATGGATGCGCAGTGAATACCCCCAGAGGAATCAGATGGATTAAAACTAAGCTGGCAAAAAATAAATAAAACGTAATTCCTTTTAGTACAAATCAGTTTCCCAGTCAAGTTCATACTTGTGCCCGCATGCAAAAAAGGGTTGGTAGAAGGTGCAGGAGTGAATGGCTGACTTAGGAGAATGACAGCTGCTTCCTTCAGCAGCAATGTGGGCTTCTGCAGGACTAAAGCATACATGAAACTACAGCCTGGAGCACTCGATGGAAGACTTTTCAATAAGCTAAAGCGAAAAGAACGAGAAATTTAATGAGTACTGCATCCATGGAAAAAAAAATATAGAAGCGTGAAAGTTTGAGTTAAGCACATACACACGCCAAAAAAAAAATAATTAAATCACAGAAGGATTTGTAAGAGAGGGTGGAAAGGTGGAAAGTCCACCGTGGTGTACTGAGGGTGAAACAGATTTTTCAGTAAGAGACTGAGTTCTGGAACAAAGCCCAGAACAGGATCCACATGCAGTCACTGATGGAGGAATTGGGATTCGCCAGGAATAAATCTTCCAGCCCAGAAATGTAACTCAGAAGAATCAAACCATACTCTGCCACGATGGATATTAATGGGGTCTCAAAACACTGAAAATTCAAATAAAGTGGGAAGAGAGGCAAAGTAGGTAGGCATGTGGAACTTGTGATGGAGTCCCATTAAAATATGCTGAATTTCACCCCTCATTGCAACCTCACAAGCCAAACCATCTCTCCCAAACAAGGACAGCGTACTTAGGACTGGAACATAAACTATGCATCATCTAGCCACAGCATCAAAGAACCCACCAGCTCTTGAAGAGCGTGGACAGTACCCCTCAAATGATAAGCAGTAGCAGCCCACCCACAGTGAAATCTTCCAAGAAACAATGTACAATGGCACAGCAGAAAATCCTTTACTCATAAATCTGCATCCAAATAAAATACCTATTTATCCAGTGCAGGACAGAGGGTGCAGTAAGATCCTGAGTGCTATTTTTTCAACAGACTGTTTATAACTTGCAAAATAAATAAAACATGAAAGAGATTTTGATGGCTGCAAACATGTATTTGGCAAAAAGTCATAAAAAACAATCCAAAATTAGATTTTGTACACGTCAATCTAAGAAAAGAAGACAAAAACAAACAAAAAATAAGGGGAAAAAAAGAAAAAAACACTCAACTTTGTTTCAGCTAGAACAAGAATTGCCATAGCTACTCATAAGGATGAGACCCTCCAGAAAGCAGTTAAGTATTTCCATTTCCAAATTACAAAATATCCACACAGAACAGGACATTCCCAGGACTGATTTCAATTTAAGGTTAGGGGGAACATTCTCAGTTCTGCCTAGGATTTTTACATAAAACATCCTACATACTAGAAAAAAGCATCTTCAAAGGACTACACAAAATTTCATTTAACAGTTCAAAACAAAAACCTGAGATAAGAGTCAGAGATGTCTTAGGCTAGCCTCAAATGAACACTGGAAATTGCCGAAGTTTATCCCATTTGTCAAAAATAGAGGCAAACACAAGGAAAAATGTCTAAATTGTGATGCAGGCAAAATTTAATCCCTGAAGCAAATTTGTTCTATTTTCTTAATTAATTTGGCAAGAAAAATCTTAGGCAATAGTCTAAAATTATTTTCACTTCTTTGTTATGTATCTATGGTAAAAGTCTCAATGGTTAAGTAACTAATTAATTACGCAACTTGAAGTTGCCACACATAATGTAAAGCAAATAAAAGCAGCTCCCAGTGAAGCAGAAAAGCGTCAGAACAATGAGGTGATCACAGTAGTGTACTACACTCTCTCTTTAGCAACTAGATTTCCTAACTTTTTTGGTCACTTGTATATATATCAAAACAAGAAAAGCCTGTCCAAGTCCCTGGAAAATTTCCTCAAAAAATTTAGGGACCTATGCAGAAAAGGTCTCTAAATTGCTTCACCCAGTAACACAACCCAACAGGTGTTTTCCAACAAAGGACAAGACCCCGCTCAATTTAGGTATCAACATCAGGTACCTAACATTAGGTACTGCATCTTTGGATGCAGGTCCAAAGACTGGATGCCCAAGCAACACAAGACCTGCAGCTTCAGGGCCTCGTTTCACAAGTTCTAAATTAAAAACTACTATCCGGTGGTGTTAATTTTTAGTTATAAAGCAAAATCATTTCTGTTTATGTGGCTCATGTCCTAAGCAACTCAGAAACTGCCTGGTTCCTTGTGCGTTACCATGGTGCTGCAGATTAGCTGAGGTGAGTGTCTATGAGAGGAGGCTGGAGAAAGTGCATTTCAGCAAAGACATTTGCCTCCACAAACCATTTCTCACACCTTCAGTGAGATGAATTTAATTTAGATTACACTGTAAACCTTGCCCATTCACCATGCAAACCTTTCTTCAGGGAAAGATTACTGCACGGCTGGAAATCTTACCACATTCTTTTTCACATGACTTTGCTGTTCTGGACTTTTTTGGAGACAAAACTCTATTTGTTACACATTATCATCATAATGTTTTCACCTTCTCTTTCTTATATTTACTTCTATATAAGAGCTTTTGAAGAAACATTTATTCATTTGGCATATCACTATTTCTTCATTCATAAAACACATTTTGCCTCTAACAGACGACTAATCCTAGGGGTGGTTTCCAGTAAAAGAGTATTCTTATTGAACTAATTTCAACCGGCCCACACTTATGAATGTTAAAATACAGTGATATAAGGATGAATGATAAAGGCATTTTTCCCTGTAACATACCCATGAAATACAAGCAATACCCATCTAATGCACTCTAACTTTTACTTCTGTTTAGAGGGTGAATTTAGGTTTTTCCAAATATTATCAATTAGTTTACAGTAAGATGGAGCTGAGGATTAAAAATCAGGTGTCATACCTAGCTTGGTGAATAGCTTCTACCCATTCATCTCCATCAACTTCATCCTCGCAACGGAGCTCCAGTGGCTTCTGCCCTTCATGGCCAAAAAGAACAGTAAAGTAATGCTGCAAATTAGAACAAGAAAACAAAATGTTCAGAAATTCTTTTAAATAAAATAATATATAAAAAAAAATCTAAAAAATCTGACTTTTTAAGCAC
Source organism: Pedionomus torquatus (assembly GCA_013398155.1). Classification (NCBI taxonomy): domain Eukaryota; kingdom Metazoa; phylum Chordata; class Aves; order Charadriiformes; family Pedionomidae; genus Pedionomus; species Pedionomus torquatus. The sequence continues at coordinate 65,968 of VZRU01001446.1, read as the reverse complement.
AGTCAAGCCAGCCTAGAAAGATGTTTTAAGCTACTAGTCATAAAACAGAGATTGAAGTTGCAACTGCATCCTTAACAAACTCCCGTGTATCAAGGTAATAGCTTTCATGATACTTACTGTTAAGTTACTGTTCTTCAGCTCCCACATACGAGACAACAGAATGTAATTCCCAAAGAGTTTCTGCAGTTGAATACTGCAGAATATAGTGGGGTGCCTGTAGTTCTTTTCCCCTTGCATTTTTTCAGCTAAAATTTTTCTTAGATGCCAGCCCGGGATACCAAATCTAGAACTGCACCACCTCCTCAAGAGAATGCAGATTGTGCACTGGCTCCAACTCAGTTTTTCCTTCCAAAAGAACAAGCTAAGTCTACCTTCTCAATGATCACAATCCTCATTCATCACAATCCTCAAACTTTTTCCCCCTTTTTTCAAGAAGCCTTACCCACAGTTGTCATTGCAACAACTTTTTGTTTCCACAGGAAAATGCTATTCGTGCAAGAAGTGTCCTATGTTTCAGTGGCACTTCTTACATGAAGGATGTGGCCCTCACCGTATTTTCCACAGAACACATAATTTCAGGAATGTTTTTGCTATTTTCAGAATGTAGTAATAATAGTAATATTTATTGGGGAGGGGAGAATCCCCAGTCATCATCTTTAAAACCCTTTTCAAAAGGTGGGTCATTTACAACCTTACTTTGCATAGCTTGCATATTAACTTACAGTCAGGTAGCAAATGGAATTCTTCCAACTCTGATGAAAATAGGTGAGAAAATATTCTACCTAAACACACATCTGTAATTTCCACAGCTGCCTGAAATGCACCCATCAGTAAGGCAGGTGTTTCACAGGCAGAGGGACCTGTTCCAGACTTGCCCATACATAAAAACCATCTGGTCATGAGGCTCAATGGGATTCAGGAGCTCCTACAGCTAAACATTCCTGATCCAGCTCCTGCAGTTCTCTTCATTTACTACAACTTCTCATCCCCTCTTCCACCTTCATCCCAGTTTACAGGGCGCCAAGTACAAACCCGTGTGGCAGCAATTGCCGTTTGGGGTCTAACAGTAAATTCCAAACTCACTCCAGTCAGCAAGTGAGGTATGTAATTTGTGTTCTCCCACACCATTAGCCATTGTTTACAGCAGTAAGAAGCCTGAAGTGATGTCAGCAAACATTCTGCTTTCCCCATCAAACCCACAGCTCAGCTGAAAAAACCTCTCTGAGCCAAACACCATGTTGGAGATCAAGCAAATATAAACCACCTCAGAAATAAAAGCCATTTCCAAGGCAGGAGGAACACAAGCATAAACAGAAACAGAAGGGATGAAATTTCACCTATGGAGAATTCGCTGCAGATATTGTCAACACTGGTAATGAATTTTGGTCCATAGGAAAAGAGATGATTTCAGCCATTTATGGCCCCCTTCTGGAACATCTGGCAGCCTGTAGTACAAGACAGAAGCAGGCTGCGCAGCGTACCCACAGCAGGTTCAGCACACCCCAGATGCAGGGGATTCATTACTCTGGCTCCAGCACCATCTGTGCACCTGGATTTCCACCGAGGTCTGTGCCTGGGGACCTCACATTTACAAATCCCAGCTGCCACTGTGTGTCTGCGTATGCTCATATGTCTGGTATCTTTTCAAGTAACACAAGTAGGTTACGCTGGCGTTCCATAAAGAGAAAACTATTCATTTGTGAATTATGTTAATTTACTAAAAATTGTTACATGTCTACAAAACACTTGGAAGACCACTAGCAATGCATGATTAGCATCAGGCCAACAAAGCAGAAAAAAGGCAAAATAGGAAGCAGCATTAACATTTAACAGGCTCTACAAAGAAAGTCCGAGCTCAGATGTGTCAAATTCCAGAAACAAAACAACTCCAGAGCACAGATGAGGGTCAATAAATCATTAAAAGGACAATCCTATAAACCCGAATGCCATGAATAGGAAGACACATTTAATCAAGTTATGGTGGGTTGACCCTGGTTGGACACTCAGTGCCCACCAAAGCTGCTCTACCACTCCTCTCCTCAACTGGAGAGGGGAGAGGAAATATAACAAAAGGCTCACTCACCCATTACAGTCATGGTCAAAACAGACCCAAATCAGGGAAATTGGTTTAATTTATTACCAATCAAATCAATGGAGGATAATGAGTAATAAGAACTAAATATTAAAACACTTTCCCCTACTCCTCTCTTCTTTGCAGGCTCAACTTCACTCACTAATTCTCTACCTCCTCCTTAAGCCCTGCAGAGGGACAGTGAATGGGGGTTGTAGTCAGTTCATCACATGTTGTCTCTGCCCCTCTTTCCTCCTCAGGGAGAGGACTCCTCACACTCCTTTCCTGCTCCAGTGTGGAGTCCCTCCCACAGGATACAGTTCTCCATGAACTTTTCCAACACAAGAGAAGTGCTGGAGAAGTGGATTGCATTTCTTCATGAACTGCTCCAGTATGAGTCCCTTCCATAGGGTGCAGTCATAGAACCAAAATAGAACTATTAGAGTTGCAAGGGGACCTCCAAGATCATCAAGTTCCACCTTGATGTAGGTCCCACCTTGTAGTGCGACACCTCCCACTACATCAGGTTGCTCAAAGCCCCATCACAGAATTTAGACCTAGGGGTGTGCAGTTACTATGGTGATAGGCATGATCTAAACACTCCAGCAGGCCAAGGAAATGCAGATATTCAAACAAACTTAGAGGGCTACTACAGTAAGATTGGGAACAAAAGCTAAAATTATAAAAGGTGTTTGTTTTCAAGCAGCTGCTTTAAAAATCATCTACATCCTCCACCCCCTTCAATCATCTATGCTGCACTCCAACATCAGTATCAACATTGCATAATTTACCCAGAAGTAGTCAACTCTAGAGTAAGAAAAGTGCAAGCAAAACATCATAACATACTTCTAGAAAGATTCTCTGTCATCCTTGAACTCGCTTTTTAAAATAAATGTTGCTCATTTCCAAATCTAATTTACTATAGGAAAATAAGATGGTATCTGTGATGTGCTATTTCAAGTTGATAACGTATGCAAGTGGATCTATAAACTTTTTTTTTTTTTTAATGTATAGACATATATAATTTTAGCACAGCTCAGCTTCTATATGACTGCAGTACAGTATAGGTAAAAAACACCTTTCTGCATATACACTATTAGTTTCTTGAAATGGTGACAGTAAATATTTAAGGACTGCAGGACACTTTTATGTCAACTACTCTCATCATCATTCGTCATGTCTGTTGGACTAGAAGGCCAAGCACTCATGTTTCAGGTTAAGCCCACTGGTTCAGATGGACAATTGTTTTATTACTGTTTATTCTGAAAATCATCAGACTCGTGAAAGATAAAATGAACATTCTGTATTTTGAGTTAAAACAAATTCAGCAATTTCATTTTAAGTTGTCTTATCAGTATCCAAGCGTGCATTAAGCAAAATGGTAAGTCTTCCTTTTAATAAAAACATCTTTAGCAGTTTTCCAAAGTAAAGCTTGTGGAAAAAAAGGAGGGAAAGTTTCATATACCTTGCATATGTATGAAGGCATTATCTTGCCTGACAGACAAGGAAAGAACAATGGGATCAAGACGCATCAATAATATTGTTGTGTATCATTTCTCTGTCTTGTATCTAGTGCTAAACAGAGTTTCCTCCGACGGTGAAGATGAAAGCCAAATGAATTAAGTGATGAGCACCTCCACTTCAAAGACTGTAACAAGATTAAGACCCTGAGTGAAATAAGTCCTGTACCAGACTACACTGCTTATTTTGCTGGGCTCTCCAATGACAGCAAGTTCAAACCATAAATTATTCCTTATAAAACTGCCCAGACAATGGGCAGCAAAAGCTCTGAAGCTGTCATTTTTTCCAAGGGAAAAAAAGAAGCATCATTCTGGTAAAAAACAAACAAACCAACCAACCAACAACAATATAAAAACCAAACCCCAAACCAACCCAAATTATCTGTCCTGTACAGAAAAACTAGTTTTAAGGCACATTGAGGTAGAGCTTCCACCAACACAGACAACTCTAAGACTAGATTTCCTGACAGCAAAATGCCGTTCTCCTTGTGCCTGATGAGCATTTGCTGTTTATGAAGTGAGTCAATCTGACAGAGGTGCCACTCCAACACACGGGGATGGTCCCACAGCTCATGGTTTTCCCTCCACCTCACATGGAAACTGCAGAGGACATCTCCTATCCTATTCCCTTTCTCCTGCCCCCTGATAATATCACTGCATCTGTTTCATCAGTTCCTCATTTTCCTCCCTCGGTAGTTGAAGTAACCCAATGTGTCTTTTCCATTTGTAAGTTAGTGCTGAAGCCTGCAAAAATTCAGTTACAGGAACACTGAAGGACCAAGGAGAATGAGCACTCATTTGCCCATGGTGGTGCTGTCACAGGCTGAGAAGCTGCTGCCCTAGACAATAACGCTGCTTGACAATTCCTACTGCAAGCTCATGCCTCAAGCTCCTCCTAAATTTGGTCAGCTTTGAATGTCCAGATGGAAAAACTCATACTGTAGAAATCATGCCATGTAGTTTTGTTACCTTATCCTTCCATCAGCATTGCATATAAATATTTAAATTATGTTTCTCCAAGGTGACTACCAAATTCTGTTGTATTTCAAGCTTGTACATGACTACAGTTTTGCAACCGCTACTTGCCTATGGCCTGCTTTTCCCTAAAGTTTTCTTACTAAACATAACTGAAATTTAATTCTCTTCATAATATACTACTAAAATACCATTTTTAAATCTTGAATGTGACCTGACCTCATTATACACTCCTTCCCGATCCTTCAGAGATTTATTGCACATTCTTGGTTTAATCAGCCAAGCCAGGACTTCAAGAGTTATTTGAACAGAAAATTCCAGTCATCAATATTGGTAAGAACAGAGACTATAAATGTGAAATAACTGTGAAAATTTAGTCTGTGTACCAAGACTGCCACCAAAAATTAAGACCCCTACAAAAGCCTGTCTTCAATGTTAGGTATGAGGAACCTTAATAATTTGCTGTATCTTTAAGGCTTATATTCACTACGTGATCTTTATAAGGATATGTTAAAAAATCTGAGGTCAAAAAAGGTGGGAGAGTTAACTAATTAAAATTTAAGATGACAAGTTAAAAATATTTTTCATTCTTCACTTCTACAGGCATTTTCCTTTTAGAATCTGGAAACCTGTATGCAGTCTCAAGCACTAGTAAAATTATTCAGCAGAAGAGGACAATCACTGCAGCAACTGAAGATCCTTGAAGGAAAAGCAGCAAATTGCAATCTAAATTAATTAGTACCTTGTACTATCCAAGGACATGTTAATGCATGAAGTTTTTAAATGTGTTTTTGCCCAGCTTCTCAAATACAAAACATTTACATGTATTCTCTATTTCTTACATCCTGGGGAAGGGAAAGAAAAGAAGGGAGTATGTTTAGAAGGCGGCAGCATCCCTAAAAGGGAACAAAGAGTGAGTGTATGGAGATAAGGGAGGTGTTTTGAGGGAGAAGACAACAATCCATCCTCATCACTGAATCAGCAGCATGTTAGTGGGAAGGAGAGTATTGTGTCTTGAGTCAAGGGAAGGCAAATGCCAGGGTTGGGTTTTGACATGTCTTCAGACTTGCTGTGCTACTAGCACTGACAGAAAATTGATAGCCCACTGTTGCTAAATTAACATGAGAATGGAATAATGACAGGAGGCTCACTATTTTTTTTTAAAGTTTCCAGGGAAATCTAGGAAGCCAACACACTTCATGTTTGTATCATAGCAATTAGTAAAAGCTGTAATGAGAACAGGATTAGTGGACATCAGAATTAATATGATGTACTTGGGAAGCGTCAGTGTGGCTTTTGTAAAAGGATGTCATCTCCTCTAAGCCCAGTGGAGTTCTCTGAAGGGGTCAACAAGCATTTGGATTACAATGATACAGCTTTCAAAATGCTTTTGACAGATTTTTAGGGAAACACTTAACCATCTAGGACTTACAAGAATAACATCCTTCCACAGATAAAAAGAAAAAAAAGCCAAATGACACCTGATCAAAAGCTAGGAAACAGTGATGGAATATTGGACCATCTGTTAGTTCTTACAATGGAACAAGGTCACCAAAGGACTTCTACAGGGAATTGTGTTGAGGCCTGGGACAGGCATTACAAAGGATGACAAAGTTTGTTAATTATTCAACATAGTAATGATGAGAACCTATTATGAAGAACTGCAGGCTCAACGTGTCTGAGTCATGGGACAGTAAAACTTCAGATGAAATTCACTGTATGCAAATGGAAAGTGACATATGTGAGGAAAAACATTCTAAGCTTCTCACGTGAAAAGATGGGCTCTGTGCTTGGTAATACCACTCAGGAGTAAGATCCTGGAACAAGCTCCATGAAAACACCAGCCTAATGCTTAGCAGCTGCCAAAACAAAGTGCTAGAGACAATTGGGAAAGAAATAGAACAAAGCAGACAAGGGTGTCATGCTACAAACACCTTGAGCACTGTGAGTAGTTCTGCACCTTCTGTCACAGAAAGGGCAACATAAAATGGGAAAGGTTCAGAACAAGGTAAAAGTGGCATGGAAAATCTTGCATAACTTCCAATCAGATACCCGTATAAGTAAAAACTTGAGAGAGCTGAGATTCTTCAGTACAAAGAAAGGAAAACTATGAGGGTACAACATATGTCTACAAAATCACAAGAGGTATGGAACAGATGGATAGGGATCCACTGCTCTATTGCTCTTCCAATTAAAAAAAAAATTCCATCAATTAAATGTATGTCACAGAAACCAGCTTCAAAACAAACAGAAGAAAATAGTTCTTCATGCAACTGGCAGTAAAGTGGTGTTGCTACTGCGGTAAATGCCGTCAATGTCAGTTGGTTTCAGGGAGACTAAAGAGTTCACTGTACAGAAACAGTGGGTTATGGCACACACAGAATTCACATATTCAGAATTCAAACAGTCCTGAAGCTGAAACTAACTGGAAGCTTAAAGTCATCTCAGAAGAGAGGGAAACAAAAAGTAAAGTATCTCAGTTGATGCCTTCCCCAGCAAGTCCTCACAGTCACATTGTGAGACAGGATATTATTGGTCCTCCCAGATAAAGCCTTTCTCATAGTCTTATGGGAGCTAATTAAAACTTCACTTGGCGGTATGTGAGTCTTTTAAACCCTCCAAATTGCCTTGCACTTTATTATAAACAAGACACACTGGCATTTTCATGAAGTGCTGGCTCTTACTATGTGTCTGGTTTTTTCTTGAGTATTTTGTTTTGGATTTTGATTCTTTAGAAAAACTAAAGAGATAATTTGAAAAACTGGCAGAGACCTACTACAGTATTTCAGCTTCTGTGGTTCCTTGTGGTGGCACCCAGGGATTAAGGGTTTTGTAATCAACTTAATGTTACTTCATCACCTCTGGTAGATAGAAAACTGGTACTGAAAAGGACTACAAGAGAAAAAGCTTCTAAAGGTAAAAGAGAATAGGACTTTTATCTGACAAGTCACTGGCTCAAGAACACATGAGAAGGCACTGTTTTGGATCTCCATCTCCCACACTGCAGAGATTCAGACATGAGCTGTGTTGCATGTTCCAGATTTGGTGTAACACTGGACAAACACATAAAATAAACACACACACACCACCTGTAATGTACAGATGAGATGGCTTGATGTCTTCTCTCTTTAAACCTGCTGCATAAAATCTAACATCTGACTGTGAGCCACCTTCCTGAGCCATTCTGCAAATATTGTCTGGGCCATTGCATTTCAATATGCAGTCAGCAGTTTTGGAATTAGAGGGATTCTACATAAATGTACCCTGATTTATAAACTCTTAGTATTGATAAAAAATACCACACCCAAATTGCATGTGAAACAAAAATCGAGGAATACACAAAGTTCATTGCAGACATCAATTCTCCTGCAACTCTGTTGACTTGCATCAAAATTACACCAAATTGCAAATGGTTATAGCATTTGTTTTCATGGATGAGAGAATCAAGCAAATACGGCCCCATCTGCTGTATTTTCAATGCAGACCATTTGTACTTCAGCAGTAGTTTATCAACAGGGAAAAATTGTCACACTAGAGGAAATTTCACCAAGTAAAGCCTACAGGAACTCATACAACATGGTAAGCACAGCTAAATTATTCACTAATAATACACTGAACACGGGTACCATCGTCTCAAAATGCATTTGACACTGTCCGGTGGGAATTTCCTTCCAGAAACAGCAAGTTACTTGCCTAGAAGGCTGTGCATTACCTCACTGTGGGGCATTTTCCCTTTTCTCGCAAGAATCATTACTGCTGCTGTCTACAGGGCCTTGCACTGAACAGAAATGAAGTCTATGATGCAAGTACGGGACTGGAATTAAGGACAGTCAGGTTAAGTGTCTCATTTTGCTGGGAACTCTGTATATGAGACAGGTCTTCTGAAAGATTTTTGGAAACCAACCCAGAACTTGGCTGGCAGAGCAATCCACATTTAACTTTTTATGGACCTGAAAAGCTGCATCCCAATGACAATATATTCACTAGCAAATATTTACAGCGTAAATGTTGCCTTCCTGCATATCCTTAGCCTCTCGCCCTACATGTAAGGTCTTCTGGGACTGACACGGATACCACCTCTAGATCCAGTTTCCTTAGGTGAATGATGCAACAGTGTGCCCTGAAGATACTTTCCATAGCCAAATCTCTATAAAAGTTCCAAATACCTAATGGTTTAAGTATCCCTCTGCTCACCACTGTGTGCTCTCAGTACCACTCCTAGTATTCTCACCTTCCCAAGCACTGGAAAAAGAACAGGGCACTCAAGTCAGCAGATCTCAGTTATCAAATAAAACCTGTAAATTTTAGCTACCACTTCTTGCCTCAGATCCCTTCCAGTCTTCCCTTTATTTATAAAATATTCCATACGCTTTCAAAGGGAAAATCACATCCTTCGAAAGACTTAAGTTTTTTGATTTTCATGTGAAACATTTTCAGAACACACACCTTCAGCCTCTATGTGGAGAGTTCAACAAATGGTCAGGTACATGTTGGGACCATGATCTCCTGTACTGAAATGTCTGCAGTGCAGATGATGGACGAAGAGCACGGAACTCCTGTTATTCTTACTGACGGCCCATTCCAGCATGGAGGCTGGGAATAAAACTCCTCACTTCTTGTCTGCCTTTCCACTGGGGCAAAAGAGGAGAGAACGAACAGTCCGGTTAATCTGAGTCCTGGTCCCTTCTCAAGCACGGCAGAGCTAAAGAGAATCAAGATTACAGCCTTACCATGTAACTAAGCAGTTCAACACAGCTGTGTCAGTACGAAACTGTGCTGCTCAAAGTAACAAAGAAAGGACAGATGGGGGAAACAGATAGAAAGAGACAACAGGGAATACTGTAATCGCCGGCAGTTGTTTTATACATTTTTCAGAAATTTGGCATTTTGTATTTTGTTCTTTTTTCACCCTGCCTCATTCCTTCACCATTCTTAGCAATCCTAACATTTTTCCAGGTACTGATAGCCTTTTCCTCCTTGTCCAAACAGCACCCAGAGCACCTACTATACAACTCTCTTGTACAAAATCTGATAATGATATATAGGTCTTCCACACAAATTCAGGTATAAACTATCAGTATTTGTTTTGCCCCAAAAAAGACATCCCTGTATTTTAATTAAAATATCAGACTTTAAAGGCCAGAAGCGACATTTATAACTTTCTAGTCTGATGA
>VZRU01001446.1:44566-56163 GCA_013398155.1 Pedionomus torquatus | reverse complement strand
AACCAAAAAAACCCAACAACAACAACAACAAAAAAACCCACAAACAAACAAAGCAAAAAACCAAACAAAATTATATACTTACCCCAAATCATTCACATAACAATTATTATAGAGCAAGTAATTGTGACCTATTAATTTCTAGGAAGCAAGTTAATTGGCTGGCTTCCTAATTATATTCTGAAGATATGGAAACATGGGATGTGTCATTTTTAAAGCTCTTAACAGACAGTAAGTAATCTTCTAACCCCTCTACCAGGTAGGAATTATGGTGCCCATTTTAGACACAAGGATATGTGCAAAGATGCCCAAATATAGATCTGCTATAAACGAGTGCATGGCGAGATTGCTATAAACAGAGCTCCTCTCCTTGAAGTGAGCCAACATACGACGGGGAAGCACGAATAAGAAGTCAGCACATCGTAGACCTCGTTACTTCTCTGTTATATATAATCATTTCTATCTATAAACAGTTTCAGAAAAAAGCAACACTCAAGAATTCCAAGCAACTGCACCATCCTGTGAGGTAAGGGACAAGATCAGAGTCCACTTGTCAGCACCAGCGATTGCCAGGGTTCTGATGGAAAAAGAAAGGGTCACTGCAAAGAGCCACATACAACGTTTTCGAAAGTGCCTACCAAGCCTGAATGATTTTATGACATATAACATGGAAAAATGGTTTCTCAGTGCCACCACACTCACTGACAGTCCTGCTCTGTGGCTAACCAGCCCTGAGGGTTGGAGTCTGAGCACAACCTTGCAAAAAATCTGGGAAGAGAAATGACAGAATCTAGTCTTAAGCAAGAGAATGTTGTTTCAGCACCAGAACCACATTCTCCTACCCAGACTTCCACCTTCTCTTTACTTACACTCCACCAAAAGGAGCACTGGTTGGTCTACCCATCTGGATCAAACTCAGGAGGCCAAGAAATGGCATCCAAGAAGTCAAAGAACAAGACAAGTGAAAACAGTGCTTCTTTAACCATAAGTTGCATAGAAACAAGTTCTCCACTAAACTTACATTTCCCAACCTCATCCCAAGAGACTGCAACTAGAAAAGCAGTGCTTACCCATTTGGAGGGGACTATAACTAAGCCTATTTGCACATACAAACATTAAGATCACCAGGCAATGTTTTGGACTGCTCTGTCTCAAAATCACAAGAGTGTATGAGATACACTCAGATACTCAGAGCAATAAAATGTCTACCTTGTCTCAGGACATCAAAGATCCAGTGATTGAGCCCTGTCATATCTCACCCACTAAGAAACGCTTAGTGTGTGACATTTCTGTACACAGTCTTATAACTGCTATCCTTTAAGTTCTCATCAATGACCAAAAAACCCACAAAAAATCCAACATACCTCCTTTTGCCCATGCAACAATTAAGTTGTCCATAAAAGAATCCTTCCCTAATCCTCAGTAGTAGTATTTCAACTTCAGACTATCCCTGTTTTTTTACACGATTCACTGAAATTTCCTTTTAATTCTTTAGACATGCTATACCAGTAATCCAAAAATCATCCAATCACCTATATATATTAGAAAACCTCACAGTGACAAGGGTATCACATCCACAAATATTTTATATGAAGGGTGAGAATTGAATTGTACTATGGAAGGGTGAAGCAAAAATTAGTTTTCAAAATTTGGCTGGAGCTTGCTGAAATGTGGTCATGGCTCATGCAAAATAAAATTGTTTTCAGGCTATAAAACCAGTAGTAGATGGAGTCACACTGTATTACTGCCAAAGACCCACGTAATAATACATTCCATTTTCAACAATTTACCCAACTGAAACAGTAGTACATGTTTGCCTCTCAGGTTTTTACAAATACCTCTCAATCATGTTAGCTGTGATACATTCAACAGATTTTCTGTTAGTAACAAAGATTTTGGAGTTATTCAATGTGAAGTACTTTAAAAGCTCAGATTTACCTGGCTTTTCAGGCAAATGAGTAGCTTCCACATAGCAAAGGGCATGTTAAAGTTTCCTTTTTAAGTAATTAAACAATTACTCATATTCTTTGACAATAAGATAGAAACATTTCACATCTTCTAGAGAATGCTTGGATTTTGGGTTCCCTCAAAATTGGTTATGAATGCTCCATGATGATCCATAGTGACACTTGTCATTCCACCACAATTAATTAGACAACAAGGCTTGTAAAAACATAGCGATAGGAAGTTACTTGGGGTAGTAACCATAATCTATTTCTTAATCTTTAAAGGGTTCTTGCAGGGCAGGGAACCTCATTTCTATTCACATCTGGCCACAGATTTTGCTGGACTTCTTTTAACATCCGTTGGCAGGATCTCCTACACACTCAAACACCAAGAACACCTTACTTGAAACTCAGGAAGGTGTTTCCTCTCCCCCACTCCAAAGTCAAGTGTTTCAAATACCACTGCAAAGGACTGTCTAAATGAGGGAAATGAGGAAATGAGATATTTTCCCAACTGATCCCTAGCTATTCTCCCTCTTTGGAACTACAGATTTCCTCCAATAAGGAAGTTCACACCTAAGCCTCAATATGTTCATGCAAGGTCAAATACCTGCAGCTTGCAGGGAGAGTACATGGAAAAGAAATCACCAAAACTTTTTGAGAGAGAAAGATGCTAGAAGTTGTCATGTCCTTAACTGCATAAAAGCATTGTGAGATACATGCATCCTGGCAAAACAGCCTCAAGAGGCACAAGCATTATCTGTCCCGCTGTAGATTTTATCATTTCATTACCGAAACCACCTCTTCGGGGAAATGGAGCTTGTAGAAGTTACTCTAATAAATGCTATCTTTATCCAGCTGTGTAATACAATGGCATCTCACTACAAAGATGACATAAACAAAGCTGTAAGTGTGAATCAAAACTGTCTTTTGTGTGCTAATTTTTACCTTGTGTAGAAATAAAATGGACTTAAATATACCAAAAGGAGTTACATAACTACTTTCAAATGTCCACTTACTGATTATACCCTTTCATCAACTCTTTTGTCTTCTACAAGGACAATTACAGAATCACAGAATCTTCATGGTTGGAAGGGTCCTCTGAGATCATGCAATCCAGCCATACACACACACACACACCCCTAAAAACAACAACAAAACCCAGGAAAAATCCTACAAAACAAATCACCGAACCCAACAATCTCAGTCACTAGAGCACATCCTGAAGTGCCACGTCTACCTCCAGGGATGATGGCAGGCTGGTTCCAGTGCCTGACCACCCTCTTGGTGAAGTCATTCTTCCTCATATCCAGTCTAAACCATTCCTGCTGCAAATTCAGACTATTTCCTCTGGTCCTGTCATTATTCCCTTGGGAGAAGAGGCCAACACCCACCTCTCTACAACCTCCTTTCAGGTAGCTGTAGAGGGCAACGAGGTCTCCCCTCAGCCTCCTCTTTTCCAAACTAAACATGCCCAGTTCCCTCCTGCATTGAGGGAATTCTTGGTGTCAAACGAAGAGGTACGGTGCTTTTTTTACATGGTGTGTTTACCAAAGCACTTATGATAGGAAAGTTGAAGAACCTTTTTATTCATGACAGGCATGAGTTTCCTTTCCATCTGATATGAGTATTCTGGCACTGTGTTGGTTAATACTGACCTTTGGAAGTACCTTTCTGATAAACAAGACAGATGTTCCACAAGTCCTGGACCACATCAGCATTTGAGCAGTGTCACCACTAGCTCTTCCAAGATTATGTTCTGGGTAAGGTGCACGCAGTGCAGCTTCATTCTCCAAACAACGGAGTTTGTTATGACATTTTATATTACATATATTTATATAACATAATTTTCTTTTACAGATTTTCTGAAACACTTTGCAAGATGTCAGCAACTATCAGTACAGACTCCTAACAAAGCTGCCAAGGGCAAAGCAGAGCTCTGTTTCAGAGTCGTAGGTGCTGCTCAGGCTCAGTGATCATGGCCATGTCACCTCATTGCTTTGCCACCAGGCTGTCCTGCACGCTATCAGGGTAGCAGTAAAGTCTGCTCCTGCTGTCCACAAACACGATTTGAGAATTTCAAAGCATACACAGGACCACTGGTCAAATGCCACTTCTCTGCAAAGAGCAGGTGTTAGTGAGAACTGAAAGTAGTTCAGTGAAAACTGAAAGGAGTTCTAAGCTGGCATCATCACTTTGGAGAAGACATTCACCAAATGGTTGAGAAAGAGGGGTCAGAAAAGTACAGGACTCACTTTCACTTTTCCCAGAGAAGAATAAATCATATAGAGAACAATGGGACTTTCTGTTAATTTTCCACAAAGAGATTATTTTATGTTCCTCCTTCTTATGCAACCTCAAATTTTGCTTCCTAAGTCAAGCCGCATCCCCAGCAGCGATAGCTTTCTCAACCTGAATAAATAACGAGATTTTGAGTTCCTGAGGGAAATCATCTTTGAACAGGAAAACCTTCCCATGACGGTAGCGTTGTTGCTATTCCACAATAAATCCTGTGAAGCCTTGGCTCGAGAAGCGCAAAACAGGGTCCTGATCCTTCCTTTGCATCCATTTAATGGCCAAATGTTATTGATTTCTTGCCAGTTCAACACAAACATGCAGTTCATTAGGTCTTGAACTTGCCATAAAATCAAAGAGACTTCTTTTAAGTAAAGCTCTGATTTCTACTATGTTTGTTTTGCAATACTTTTCATAACAAACTGACGGAAAATCAAGGATGGCAAATAAACCAGAGCAACCAAATCAGTTTCAGCATGAACACAGACAGAATAATTTCAAAGGATGTTATTGCCCCTTCTTTTAGTGCTGCTGCCCATAACAAGTTTTAGAAGTTATGATCTCTGCTATTTTACTGGAGTTTCTCAAAATTATGTTCATGGTTCACCTTTTCTATGTAACATAATAGTAAAGCCTGAATGATCAAAGAAGTATTCACAAGGCAAATGCTAATATTCAATTGACTTTACATATCTTTTTTCCATTTGTACCTAAACATCAAAATATCAACTGTTTTTTTCCCGTTAACCAAAATTGATTCTTTTATAAAAAAGATACACAGAGAAAAATGCCACTACATCTTTAAGCCATCAATCAAAACATCTGAGAAGCAGTTTATCACCAATAGCTCTGTCTAAATACAAACAGTTCCTCTTGTTTTTTGTTTTTAACTCACTGGAATGTATTGTGGGAAGAACTATGCCAGTAATTCGATTTCTCTTCACAAATTCTCTCATGTTTGGAGCTTTGTAGCCCACATGAAAATTATTTTTTTCAAAGACATAGAAATATACACTTGTGTGTAATGATTGAAAAGCTACCCAGTTTTGTCACTGACAGTAGGAACAGAGGCATTCCCTGTAGTAAGGAAACTATAAAAGAACATAATTTTGTGCACTAAGAGGCATACAAGGCATAATGTCAAAATACAGTAGGAAATCAGCTACAGCTTTCAGGTCAATTAAAAGCCTTACCCATTTTCTTACTAGAGGTTTTCTGCAGCAAAAGACAAAATGGTCTTTAAATGATCTTTCCTTGAAGAATATTCAGAACAAGAGGAAAAATACTGCTTAGATCTTTTGCTTTGACTTACACCAGACATAGTTGAGGGAGGGCTGGGGAGTAGTAACAGGGGAAAAAGCCCACCTTTCTATCCTACAGGAAATTCTAATGCTTTATCATATCAAGAATTACTTAGAAACATAAAATCCAAAGAAAATAGAAGCTTTTAGCGCTTTGGGTTGAATCAACCACTTGTGATGGCCCAAAGAAAGCCCACTTTCTTTGACGCCCATTGCATACCAACCTACACAAGCCTAAAGGGAACAGTAATGCAGCCCTGTACAGGGGTACTGTCCTTATCCAAGCTGTATTTCTACAATGGGTCTGTGGGGATACGTCCTCCGTGACACATGACTGTCAGCTGCAGCAGAAGCAGTGGGGAGACAAGATATACAAGAAAAGGTGAGAGACGCCACACCTGGCTTATTTCAGCTGCCACAGCACTACAGACCAATAAAGTTCGATGCAATTTAGTTCAAAGCCCAACAAGTCACTGCGGGTCAGCAGGTAACTCGATTTATGAGATCAAACCAGCCAAAAATTATGTTCTCAGTCACATGGGGAAAAAAATGCTATAAATCAAATTTTTGGGTTTTTCAGGTCTTTCAAAACAACTTTTTCCAAGTTGTTGCAAAATAATTCTAATAAGAAGTTGAAGACCAGCAGCCACAGAAACCCTCTCAGGATTCCTATCATTGCCTGCTTTCATTCTTACACTTCTGTTCCTGACACCTCCTCCCTAACTTTTGTAATATTAAAAATTAAGAACCTCTTTGTTCTATCAGTTGCATAAAAATGGGATACTACTTCTACTGCAGAAGTTGTAGTAATTATGGAGATTGCCATCCTACTGCCTGACATGGTGTCAGAAAGATAACCTCATTCAGTTTTCTTAAGAAGAAAGAAACCCACAAAACAATCCCTGTCAAGCCTTAAAAATCATCGTTTCCAAAGATAAACTAATGCAAACATAGTTCCAGTGCTTTTGATAAATAAACCTACAAGATTCAAAATTCACGGTTTTAACACAATCGGGAAATTTGGTTTTATAGAGTCACTTACAGTGCATTCTTGTATATACTGTCTTGTAATTCTGTATTCCCATGTGAAAAAAGATGTGGCATAAAAACAGAATTTACTTGCCTGCTGCAGAAACATAAATTATATAGCCAGCTACAGTAAGGGAGAAAAATGAGGAGAGGGAGCGCACTGTTCAACAAAATTCTAGCTTCGAAGTGACAATGCCATCATTACCAGCGTACACAGACATGCTTGCATCAAGACTTTTCTGAGGACGATGTGCAGGATCTAACCATAGAGAACTAACCTGGAACTATACTACTCAAAGCAAAGGCACCACTCTGGCTGCGACCAGTACCCTCATACACCTGTTGTGAGGCAATGCAGCCTTTAATTACACCTAAATTCCTCACTGCTGATATACAGGGACAACAATCCTCATTGAGATGCAGAACGAGAAGGCTGGTTTACCATACTGAGCTGGCAGCTCAGCTGTGAATGGATGAGGAGAGGATTGTTGCAGAGAGAAGTCTGTGTGCAGACCGAGTGACCCGAGTACCATGTGAGGCTGGGAACAAGATGCTGTAAGCAAACAGCTCCAGGGTAAACTGTGAAAGACGTGAAAACTTGTTTCACATCTTCCATCTTTTCACATCTTCCACCTTCTCTATTCAAAATGCAACCAGTAAGCACACAACCTAGTTTAAACTCAGTCAACAAGACCCAAGGGATCATTTTTATTCTGCTCCCACTCCTTTTCTTTACAACAAAACATTGTTGGCTTTACGAAGACAAGCTATGGTTGTTTCTCAAAAACTGCTGAGTAAAAATGTGGTTATAAGATAATTTCTGTATAAAGAGAACACAGCAGGCAGTCACAGGTTGCGGTTATAGGTTTTGCCATCCTGGCTCAAATTAGCCACCTATTTATTATCCTATCTGTGACCACAGTCACTTGTTAGTTCTTAAATGATTCAGAAAAGGGGGGGAAAAACAAACTGCTGCCAAAAATGGGCAATCAAATTATCAAAACACAACTCTTAGTGTCTGCTATTAGTGCCTGCTTTCAGTGGCTACTCTGCAATTTGAGATGCAAGAGTTACTTTCCTCCTAATAATTATAAAAGAAAAGTATGTGGTACTGCAAAACACGGTATGTAAATGCTTTACTTATGCTGGCACCATCAGTGCTGCAAGGAGACGACTCTTTTCTTAAGAGATATGTAGATACTTATTTCCTGCAGCACAACTAACCATGTTTACTTCTCAATAATTAAAAAGGCAGTATTTTTATATTACAACAGCAGCTTGAATTGTGGAACAAATCTTAATGTTAAAAGTAGTGAAGTAGTGTCACAGTTTTCTACATTTTTAAAGGTTTAGTTTTTATGTATTTCAAGCTACCGTTGAGACCCATCTCTTGTAAATATTTACATCAGATCATTTTTTAAACTTCCACAACATAGGTACCAATCTATAACATTGCTCCAGCTAAATGACTGCCATTTATATTTGAAACACTGAAGAGCAATTTATTCCTGTTCTTCTAAAGTACACAGCAAAGTAATCATCATGTCATTGAGCTAAAGTAGTTATAAAGGAGAGTTCTAACCAAACAAGCTGAAAGCGAGTTAACGACATAACAAGGTGACAGATGTCCCAGTATAATTTGAGGCTTGCATACAGAAAAACACCATGTCCTGCTAAGAAGGTGAGTAATCCAAAGACAGATATTTACAAAGCTAGATGGAGAGCTGGGAGGAACATTTTCAAAATGCCTCTGTAAAACACTGATCATACAGCACTACTGGCTCTACTAGAATAATTAAGAATAATGGGTGTTTATCTCCTAACAATTTGTCCTCTTACTGAGCTGGTTAAATTATGGCTGCTGGGCTGAAATCTTAACACCATTGAAATAAATGGCAGAACTTCAACTAAATGCAGAGGACTTTGGGGCCTTCAGATGTGACTCTGATTTCACTTACACTGAGGTTATAATTATATGATTCCAACTAGCATCACTAATTATTTCTTCATAGTCTTCTTACTCCCTGCATTAATTCCCAAACAAGTTTCTAGACACTGAAAATCGGTGACACGCTGAAGGTCCTAGCACACAATTGTTCTCGTTGCTCAACCCCTTGCACGTACCACCACCACTCTTGTGTTGCCCTCACCTCAAAGGTTTTAAAATGACCTGCATGTAGATTTGAGGAGCAAGCCTGGAGCTAGTGGCTCACAGTGCACACTCAATTGCAAAAACTAAAAAAGAAACTGCCAAAACTTGAAAGTCATTGTTTATGCAGGCTAGAGAAAAAAGATTATACAAAAACACTAAAGATTTTATGCATTACCTCTAGAAAAAAAGAAATCACAAAACATAAATGAAGTGCAAACACAGACATATAGACACATTTTATAATTGTGACAATATACCTGAGAGAAAGTAAATTTTGTATCTTACACCTGTTATAATAATTTCTTTCCATCCTTGAATAGTAGAGAAAAATAAATACTATATGCTATGTATTATGCTGACTCATAAAGCAAATCAAAGAAATGAAAAATTTCAATCAATCATGATTTCTAGGCACCAAAACTGGATTTTTTAATATAATGAGGGAACTTCCTAAGAGTCAACAAAGTGCCAGTCAATTTAGTAATTAAATGACCATAGTTGCACAAAGCAAGGTCAGTAAATCATCTCTAGCACTGGATAGATAAACCAGAATATCTAACGAGGATGAGGATCAGAACTTTCATGCCCACAGGTGTGCAGCTGGGTTCACCACTGACACCAAGTCATAGAGCAATCAACAGGGTGGTCTCAGCAACTTAAAGAATCATAGAATTGTCGAGGTTGGAAGGGACCTTTAGGATCACTGAATTCAGCCATTAGCCTACTGCTGACAAAACCTCCACTAAGTCACGTCCCTGAGCAGCACATCTACTCTTCTTTTAAATACTTCCAGCGATGGTGACTCCACCACTTTCCTTGGCAACCTGTTCCTATGTTTTAGAAACTTTCCAGTGAAGACATTCTGTAACTTCCCCTTCTCAGGACTTCCCAGATCAACAGGGCCTTCCTAGTCACACAATTTAGCCTCTGCAGAAGGATCACTTAGGGGCAGATTGTGGAGCCAGAGGCTGCTATCATCCTGCTTGGCCACTTCTAGCCCATTAGAACCCACACACATCAGTCTTGCTAAAGCACGGGAGGAATACCAAGTGCACAAGCTGAGCAGGTACTGGGCATAATTAAGAGAGAGTAGTTTAAAACACTGATTCACACCCTCCTGCCCCTGCAGAAGGGCATGGCATTCCATTCCAGAGCCTGGAAAAATCAACAACAGTTTATGAGGGATAAGTACAGTGTATAACACTGGCATGGCAAAACCTCCTCTGTCACTGACACAGCCTTGACCCCAAAGACATGGTGAAAAAGAGCTCATTTCAGGTTAGCAGAGCATAAAATTCTTACAGCAGGTAACTGAAACAAGAATACGAGTCTGGTACTGAGGAGACTTCTTAACTGTTTTACACTTTAAGTAAGCATTGGTCCAAATTTCCCAGATTCCTCACTGTTCCCCTCAATAAAAGCACGTTGCTGCTCATGTATTTAGATACACATGAATGACAACCTGAGGCTTTGAGCTTATGTTACTAAAATTATGCTGTATCATTTGTCAGACTAATAATGATTATTGCTAAGACTTAGCACTGAAGCTAATGAACTATTTTTGACACAGGATCACCACCACTTCAGTGTTTGTTTGCACACACAGGTCTGTTATTCAGAACTGCAATGACACACAAAAGATTTTTCCAGTCAATTAGGTGAATCAGATACATTATATAAAATTGAAATCTGTCAGTTTTACAAACGATTATTTTCCCACACCATGACTTAAACAAACAAAATAGTTTCATAACAAAGGGGAGCATTGATTTTTAAAGTAAATACATTTTTCTGTGTGTGTATAAGATGCACTTAACCTTTCTTTTATTTAGAAACACAGAGAAAACTACATGCTAGCAGCCTTCCCATTTAGCAGTGAGATTTTTATTTTGTGGTTCCAGAAACTTTCACAGTGGACTTCTGCCAAATTTTGTTACATACTTTAAAAAATAGAAAATACTCAGAATAGTATTCTGAGTAAAAAGAAAAGTAAATAAGCATTTATTGACGCTGCATGCATGCTCAGGCAGTTAGTCACTCAAAATCTAGTCATGTAATGACTAGTCTACTGCACGAACTAGAACTGCTTTAAGACCAATTTCACATACTGAACTTCAGCCATAAGCATGACTGAAACGTAGGTGCATCCTTTTATGCTAGTGGCAGGTACATTTACAGTAAAAATAATAACTATATTTCAGATACACTACAACATATTTTCATAGCATCTAAGTCACCTTTCCTCTAAAAAAAAAACTAAAAAAAAGCATCTTCTGTCCAAAACAAACAAAATTTTCCTGCCAGAGTAAATTATTCAAGGTAGTGTAAAACAAGACTGTCTCTGAATACCTATAGGAAAGCTTTACAGTATCAACCAACAGAGTGATAAAAATACAGCTGAAATTCAATGTAAATAAATAGAATAAAGAAGTATATGGTGAAAGACAATCTGTACTTTACATGCATGATAATAAGCCCTCAGCTGACTATGCACTAATCAGGCCTTGGGGCCGTAACGGAAAACCTCAGGTCTGTGGCTTGGTACCCATCAGAAAAACATTCTGGGAACAGCACAGGAGCAGAACAGAAAATGGCCCTATGCCATAACGTATATAAACGGCCAAACTACATTTCCAATGCTAGGTACATCCTGGGTTGATGCCACCGAGCTGAGTGGTGCAGCTGATTTACTTGAGGGAAGGGATGCCGCCCTGAGAGACCTTGTCAGGCTGGAGGATGGGCCCATGCAAACCTGGCCAAGGCCAACACAGCCAAGTGCAGGGTCCTGCACCTGGTTTGCGCAGTCCCCAATACCAATGCAAACTGGGGGATGAGAGCAGCTCTACAGAAAAGGCCTTGGGGGGACTGGTGCATAAA
>VZRU01001446.1:25814-39226 GCA_013398155.1 Pedionomus torquatus | reverse complement strand
CACCTGAATAAACAGTAAGGGCTAAGGGGAAATTCAGCAAGAAAGAGGGTAACAGAGACACACACTAGCCCTTCTGACAGTTTCTTGAATATACTAAAGCTTAACAACCACTTTCCCCTCCTTCCTTCTGCCTCTAATAAACACAGCCTGAAGAAGATCCAAAGTTTCCCAGGGTAGCAAACCTAAGTATTTGTAAATACTACTACTGCTCAGCAATAAGAGAAAACAAAACAAAACAAAACAACAACAAAAACCAACATAAAGATGCCAAATTATGTATATAAGTACCTCAAAATAAGGAAAAAAGGCTTCATCTTTAGTTAGTAGCAGTTACATCACATTCTGCTCATTAGCACAAAAAGTTTAAAGTGTACTCTAGTTGCACAATTTTTTCCTGCTACAATTTAAACGTTTGCCAAACCAGAATGACTACTTCAAATTTAAATCAGATGGGAAATGATTAAAAACAAAACAATCTTTCTCACTCCCCCAGAAAACAGAAAAGCACTGAAGTAAAAAATACATGCCTTATTCGTGCTGCACTAATATATGCAAAAAGAAAAAAACCAACATCACAAGCACAAAAAGCCAGAAAGAATTTTCATCTTTTTATTTCTCAGAAAACTTAGAAATTCCTAATTCAGATTTTTATTATGGTTCTCACTAAGACATTGGCTGAGATGCTGAGCCAATAGCAAATCTTTTCCAGAGAAAGAAAAGTAAGGCGGATCACTGTAGAGCAACTTAAAATGATGTCCTAGCATATTTATTTCTTTTCTCTCATGATTTTATTTCCTGACAATTAGCAGAGAGGAAAATGTAAGAAAGTGAACTGGGAAGTCTTGTGGTTTTCCCTTACCAGAAAAAAAAAAATAATCCTAATATTTGGGCCAACTGTTCCGTCTCAGAACTGAACATCCTGGGTGAAGGTTCGACATCTTTTACTGTTCTCTGAGCCTGGTCATTCAGTGCCCGCTTATCTAACCCATACTTTGTCAGCTGCCTCTGATGATGATGTTACAAGAGACAGCATCAAAGCCTTTACTAATGTCAAGGTAAACAACCTCCACCACTTTCCCCTCATTCACCAAGTCAATCACCTCATTGTGGAAGGCTGCCAGCTTGACCAAGCAAGACTTCCCCTTTGTAAATCCATGCTGACTACTCTCAATTACCTTCTTGTCCTCATGTGTGTGGACATGCTTTCCAAAAGGATTTTCTTCATCACCTTTCCAGGAACTGTGGTGATACTGACTGTCCTGCATTCCCCTGGATCTTCCTTTTTCCCCTTCTAGAAGCTATGAATGGTATCTGCTCTCTTCCAGTCCTCAGGAATTTCTCCCAAGCAGCATCACTATTCTACAGCCTCCACGTCCTCAAGCACATGTCAGGAGGTTAACTCAAGCAAAAAGTCTGGATACCAATGGATGGATTCAAAGAGACTCGTGTTCCTGAGTTACTCAAGAATTTAGACAATTTTGAATTTTTAAATTGAAATAGAATTGAACATCTACTTTTACTGCATGTAACTGCCAAATAGAGACACTACAGCAGGGAGGCAAAGCCTAAACATTTGAATATATTAAGAAAGCTTAAAAAACACAATTCAAAAATATGAGATACCTTGGATGCTACATGTTTTTGCTACTTAACAAATCTGACAGTCCACCACAGAGGTCAAAAAGCAACATTAGAGACAAAAATCAGAACTGCTTTCAAAATTACTTGCCATTGCTGTGACCTCAGGAAAGCAAATCATTAGAGCTCTCTCTGGACATTCAGCTTATTCTACAAGCCATTTAAAGCAGACCCAACATTTACTGTTACTCTTGTCATATAGTCAATTCCTTATGTCTCTACCTAAAGTCTTACACACTCCTTGCAATCGGAGATACAGCACCTGACCCAGAAAACCAAAGGTATGGAAATCTGGCAATAGCAAGACCAAGCAGCCAAGACATGAGTTAAAGAAAGTGGCTGAATCATGAAGTGGACCGTGGTCCAGTATGGGAAGCCATCCTGCAAGCATGAGACAGGTAAGAAGGCATGTGAAGGTGAACACACAAGGATTCCCAGTGAGATTACAAATACCCCAGCTGTTCTCGCTCAGGAATAGCCCATACCTTGCAGTGCACTCTCTACAACAGCACTTTGGGTCACCACAGTACTTCCTTCCAAGCTTGTTGCAAGGAAGCTGAGTAAAGTTCATGACCTCTTTTGGTTTTTTAAGTAATCTCCTATGCACCACACCACTGTAAAGCAAGAAAACTTGGTTGCATGCACTTCTCCGCCCACCTTGAAAACAACAGCCGAAAGTTAGGATCTCTCAGCAGACCAAAAAATAAAAAGTTGTTGCCCTGAAAGCTACTGAAATGGTTACATGAGTAGGACACAATGCATTTGAGAAGCCACAAGGACAGAAGTGATGAAATAAGTCTCATACAGGTACTTGGTTTTGGTTACGTGTTCCCTCCTGGTAGCACATCAGGTCATTTTCTAGTATGAGCTGAATGGCAGAAGCACAGAGATGCCGTAAACCCATACAGTGCTCCCAGCACCGCACATGTAGCTCAGGTAGCTCAGAAGCACCACACGGATCTTGGTGTGGCAAAAACCAGAAAAAAAGAAAAAGAAAGGGAAAAAAAAAAAAAAGGCAGTTTGAAATTTACACGGGGAGAGGAAAGACTCAAAGAGGAGGACACCAGAAAGATGAAGAAAAAAGATGAAAAGATGAAAAGATGAAAGATGAAGAAAATGTGTGTACAACCACATAATATTAACTTATTTCAATTATAAATCTTGACACATTCTTGACACAGAAGAAACATGGTTCTTGGGTAAGAAATATTGAAAGGATCTGCTTTAATGACAGTAAGTTATTCACACATCAAAAAAAAAAAAAAATTGAGAAAGAAACTCCCAATCTCAGCTATGTGCATCAAAACCAAACGACCCAAACCAGCAAGTTGCACCATTGAGGCCAACAGGACTAGCAAAAGCATTTCGCCTGGAAGGACAAATCTGCAAGGTGCCCCCAACAGATGCCAGTGGCAGAGGGAGATAAAGTCATAAATTAGAAGAGGAATACCCCCGCTGTAGTTTTCAAGATTAGGCACTTCTCAGGTCTTTCCACGTGCTTTTGCTGTGTGCAGACACATGCTCATCACACCTTATGACTAACTCAGTAACCACTTCTGCGTTCACCCATTAAGCCCCAGATGAACACCCTAAAATACTGCAAGGATAAATAAACATCCCCATGCAGATGGTGTTACCCATATGCTAGCATATGGGAAGCACTATTAGGCCTGTTTTACTCCCAGAGACGTCAGGCAGCCGAGACACTGATTCACCAGGGAGCCACAGGGAGTGAGGGGCTCAAGAAGCAAATGCAACCAGGACATACATAATCCAAATGACCACCCTTCTACCCTGCATCACCCAGCCTATGGGCACACCTAAGACATATGCATGATCCAATGTCTTCGAAAGAAAAAGAAAAAGAAAAAGAAAAAGAAAAAGAAAAAGAAAAAGAAAAAGAAAAAGAAAAAGAAAAAGAAAAAGAAAAAGAAAAAGAAAAAGAAAAAGAAAAAGAAAAAGAAAAAGAAAAAGAAAAAGAAAAAGAAAAAGAAAAAGAAAAAGAAAAAGAAAAAGAAAAAGAAAAAGAAAAAGAAAAAGAAAAAGAAAAAGAAAAAGAAAAAGAAAAAGAAAAAGAAAAAGAAAAAGAAAAAGAAAAAGAAAAAGAAAAAGAAAGAAAAGAAACAAAAAAAAACTAATCAAAGGGGTATCTGCAGAAAGGGAGATCTGCAGAATGGTCTTTAAGTAAACCTATTTAAACTCACAGCTGGGAAAATACTTTCCTCTTCTTTTTTCCCCCCTCCTAGGAAAGGTAAATCTATCAATCTATTTATTTCACATGGAACCACTTGGCATTACTCTAAATTGTCGAGTGCATCTGAGTGGCTGCCTTTACTTCGTTCACTTTGCTGGTGTGCAGCCAAGTGATCTGCTGCTAAGCTACAAGAACGTGGTGCAGCATTCAGGGAAGAGTATCCCTCTTTAAAGCACTTTAGTATTAGCGTACGGGGTGCAGACGTGCCTTCTCCGTCTGTCTGCAGCAATTTTCATACCGCTGATGACAGAGCTCTCTCAGGTCGCTGCACATTTTGGACCATATCGCACTGGACACCAGCTAGCTAGGCCCTCCCTCAGGCCACCAAGTAATGCACTTACGAAACTTCCATCTGCAGCAGGCAGCAAAAATACAAGAAAAACTCTAGTCTAGGGCCTGCAAGCTGACACCTATTACAATAAGAAATCTGCACCAAAATGTGCCGTCTCTATCTGGTCATTCCCCTTTAGACACATGAGTCAAAAAGCTTAATTTTTTTCACATGCATCTGTACCTCAATTTCACGTTTTTTATTTTGGGGTCTTGTTTGTTTGTTTGTTTGTTTTTTCTTTGGAAGTTGGTTGGTTTGGATTTTTTTCAGTTTTTGGCATTAGATTACAAAGGCGGGTACACAGAGAAGCACCACATCTGCAGCTGCCTTGCACATTGCTAATTTAGTCCCAGGTGTGCAAGCATAATAATTGCAAGTCCTTTATTTCACAATTCTCCTCTCAGGAGATCCTAGCTCAGTTATCACCTACAAGTGAGATATGATTTCACATTTTGCTTTATCTTGATTCTTGAATGCACATCTTCCAGCTTTATCTATGGCACAAATATCTAAGCAGCAAAGTTCAGAAACTTCTTACACGATGTCCTATGACAGTTTTCGTTACATCTTTCAGATGATTCCTTTGACTTAGCAAATTCATTTTCACAACAGTCAGTGAGGTAAGAAGGAATTATTGCAAATATAGTCAGCACACAATCCAGCCATTTGAGATGCAGCCCAGTTTGGATACCTGATCTGAAAAAAACATCAGCCTTTAGTATTTAAATAGTACATTTATTTGTTTTAATCACTGATTTCACAGAGATCAGTTCCACCTTTGCATGCCTAGCTCTTGTACCAAGCTGGGTCCCCCAAATAAGGAATGATTAATTACTGTAAAACACCTCATGGATGTAATTTGTGTAATTTTTCACACAGATCCTAGGCAAAAGACAAAATGCAGTCCCCACAGGCAGTGTTCTGATTTGACCATGAACTCATCTTTCTCTTCCTGCAGCCTCATGCCTCAAATACCGCAAATGCCCAATAAAGGAGAGAGGGGGGAAGCAGAAAAGTCTTAGAGGAAATTATCCCCCTTGGGATATTAATTGCAATTCTTCTTTTGAACACTTTATGAGAAAGGATTCCCAGGAAAGAAATGTATCTGCTGAAACTGCAGAGCACATCACAACACAGAAGCAAGCTGGTCTGACTGCTGGGCTGCTCCAGAAGTCTTAGGTCCTGCACCAATTACAGCCTGTTCTTATGCTCTGGCCTGAACTTCACAGGAAAGCAAGAGAAAGGCAGAAAGCACTCACTAATACTTGTAAGGAGCAGCTGCAGGACCAGAGGCTCTGCTCCAGCCCTTGGACCTTAGACAGAGCTGCAGCGTGACAGCAGTAGCCAGCTCGCATTGTCCTCTGGGACAACCACTAGAGGGAGAAGGCATGTACCTCTCCAGCAGGTGTTTGACTTCCCATCTGCTGCCACAAAAATACCAAGATTCCTGGATCTTGGAAGTCTGGAAGATTCAGACTCTGAATGGAAGCACCAACTCACCTGGACCTTCTTCCCACCACTGTTCCTCGGCTCACCTGGTATTCTCTTCATCACACACTTCTTGGGGCAAGAAAGCTACAACCAAAAGAACTCACAGTCTCAGAAACAACAAATATACCTAGCATATTGCACCTATAAAGCTGAGTACAATCCCAGGAGCCCTCATTTGCCAGATATTCCTGATCAAGCCCTAAGAACAGGTAAGAAATAGTTATGTTAGCAAGTGTAATAGCAGTATTACCACCTCAGTCTGCATGAGTAGTGATGATACTGCACAGATAGCTATGTTGGATTGCTCCTCTCTTCTGCCAGTTTTTCTTCTATTGTTCTCTTAAAAGACCTTTGCAGCTGACCCACAACTTTTAAATTATCCCAAACAAAGTTATGAGGAAGAAGTATTTTTACTATTTCTCTAAATTTTTCTATGTGCCCAATGGAAGGGAATACAACTAATTCAAAAGGTTGCAATTTTCTTGTCATGCCTGAGCATCCATGAACACACAAGGTTAGATACGAATTCCTGCTTTCATTCTGGAGGACATCAGAGAGACTCAAAGTCACTGAACACAATCTCCACAATTCCAAATAAGAATATAAAAACTTTGGCATCTGCTGAAACAGGACAAGCAATGTCTGTCAGGGAGAGGAAGTGAACAGAAAGCAGAAAGAAAAAGATCAGTCACCTGCAATCATCCTGAACTCCCAACGTCTGGGTACTTTACCTAACACATCTAACATAAAACAGCAATAAAGTAGTATGTTTTAGGGTCCAGTATGGTAGAATTCAGAACTTTGTCTACAGCCATGAACACTGAAACCTTGCAGGTGGCTGGGTAAAAACCAACAGATGCTCCTCAAGACAGCAGCAGAACACATTATCTGAGGTTCCCAGGGACACGTGAGCCAGACATCTGAGTTCAGCAGTCCACTGAGATTTAGTCACTGCTCTTGGTTGGGGTCTGATCAGTTTAACAAATGTAGACACCTAAATTAGGATGAGGTGACTAATTCTCTAGATGTTGCTGACTGTATTTGCTGGAACTCACTGTCCACAATAGTGTGAGGCATCTACACTGGCATGACCAGCATCCGACTATACATTCCACTACTGCAAGTATATAGACATCTACAGAAACTTTAGAATTTATTCAGAGAATGCTAAATATGGCACAATGTTTAAAGAAAAAACTACATAATGAGCTTGCAGAGTTCAAAAGGTTGTAAAGGACACGCTGCAATAGAAATCTTGCAGTAATTGGGGAACTTGAACCACACACTAGGTCAAAACTGCAGAACGATTAAGCAGGAGATAATTTCGGTTACTCAGCCATTAAACCAAAGCCAAAAATTCAAAAGGCAAAAAATGGACAAAAGTCCACAGTACCATGAGAAGAAAGGGGAGAACTATAAGGAGAGAGCAGATAATCCCAGACTCTTTCCAATAGTTACAGCATTTAACTCTTCAAAGACAATCCATTTTTTTTTCAAAAGCAGCCATGGAATTAGAGCTGCCACAATGAAATATTTCCACTGTAAAAGAGTGGAAGTAAGATCACTTATGACAATATAGCTCGATTCAGAATGGGTACTTTGTAAACACTTCCAATAAAAATGACTTAGTTCTGAGCTCGCAGAAAATACAACAGAAATATTGAAATGGCTGGATTGAACTGGGGAACACTCTGCTTTTATATCTACTAATTCTGTACCTCAAACAGAAAAACTTATGGGATTGGTACAAAAAAATATTGGAAGCTAGATTGTAAGCATATGTTCCTAGACATCTAGTGCAGAACACTGTGTTTAAAAAAAAAATCACTTCTCCCTCAATTTATCTTCAGCATCAGCAACGGCTGGTAGACATAAAAAACTGAAAAGGGGTACTATGTGGAATCTTGTTTTTCTTCAACTGGTGTGAACAGGCGGATGACACTGTCTTTCTAGACTGCTGTGGCTGATCAACAATCAGGCAAAAAACAAACATCAATGTTGTCTTCATTCCAGACGAAATCTACCCACACTTTCCCCATCAGATCCCTAAATTTGGCCAGTCCATCACCACCTGATAAGCACAAAGTGAGAACACATATCACACTCATACTGAAAAATGGGTTAGTGTTGCCTCAGACTTGGCAACAGCTGTGGTACCGAAGTTGCTTTGAAGCAGCAGATCTAGAGAGTGTGTTCCTGCCAGCAGAAAAATCTGTCACTAAGAATGGCAAAAAGCAGTGGATTGGTATTTTCAGACCTCACTATCTTCACCAGCTGCATGCTGTCTATGTTAATGATTTAATGCACTGATAGGCTTCTTTTCCGATGTGAATCTGCTCCACTATATGAGAAAGTCACACAGTGGGACACTACCAAGAGTGCCCCGCTTGGAGTGCAGATCCTGCAGCAACCAGCTCTCTAGATGTCCACTACCAACCAGATTGGACATCATCGTTGCTCAAAATGGAATATGGACATAAACACCAGGAACTCATAATAGCCTGCACAGAATGACCCTTCCCTCTTTGCAAAAACGACTTAGTAATGCAGATCTTCTGCAAGTGATATCCACAAGACTGGTAATTATATGCAGCCAACTCCAGCAATAAATTCTTAGGATGGAAAATCCTCAGCAAGTGGATCAAAAATAAAAATGCAGCTGTATTACTAATGGTAACACTGTAATACATAATATATGAATATATAAAGGCTGATAATGTTGACAGATTACTACAGAAACAGAAGCAGGTCTTCTAGATACTCTATTCAGGCACACGGCGACACATTAAAACAGGTGGGATGTGACCAGAAAACAGGGCATGTGCCTTGGATGGTGATGAAGAAGAAAACCACCAAATCTATTTAAAAAGTTAAATAAAGGCAAATAAAGATAAATGGAGTATAACTGTTCACCTAATTAGGGACCAACTTGCCATTTCTGTGCTCAGAATTTTTTTGTTTTCTACAAATTTTGTCTTACATTTGAGGAACTAAACAGATCACGCAAAATCAGTACAACCCTGCCAACAAAAGACAGAAAATGAAAGAAGCAGTAGCACTGACTGTAGGAGTGCTGGAATAATGAAACTGGTGTTAAACCGTTAGGATATTTCATTTTAATTTAAGAAATATCATGGTTGTTGTGAGCTACACAGCTGGTCGCTCTGCAAAGCGTTCGTGTGATGTTTAAGGCTGAGAAGGTGGAACATGTTATTCTGACCTGTGAAGTACTGCTGTGGTGGGTTTGGTCTTTACACCTTGGGATGCACTTCTAATTTAGTGATCTGACTCCAGTCTTTCACTCGCTGACATTTCACCTGTTAGCTAAAAGGATTTCCCAGCAACCCTACAAATAAGCCTCTGCCAAATACAATTTGCCTTGGGATCTAATTATTTTTCCAGTAACTTAATTAAGGAGTATGCACTTCTGTTAAAGCATAATGTAATATTTCAGGATCTTACAATACCTCACAGAAAAATGTTAGGGAATTCACCACGTGGTTTCTCTTCAATAAAACTCCATCTCACCAAAATCTGGAATTACTATGATAACTCCCAGTGGTGTTCTTTTAATTACTATTTAGTCTAAGATATTCAGGTGGTGCTTTTTGTTGCCTTTTGCCCTCAAGCACGAGATGAAATCAAGAGCAAATCAGCCTCCAGTTTCTGACCAAAGTCACTTGACATGGATTAAAGTAGCCCAAGGTTTAACATTAAACTTTTCAGTGGCATCAATATGAGTTACGCCTGTGTGAATTTAACTAAACTTTCAAAAGGAGGGCATTTAGAAAGTAAAATAGATCTCAAAACTACTCACTTCTCAGATGGGTACATTCCCTGCTTTTGCACAGTTATAAATGGCCCGTTTCATAACTCTACAGCAGAAACATACTATTTCAAGAGTTAGAATGAAATGCTTAAAAAATGCTTAAATTTTGGCAAAATAGCGACAAATACAGCCATGAGATTATTTTTTTTTCTTCTTCTCTTTATCCCCAAAATGCGCTCATTACTAAGCAAGCAGGTAAACACAAACATGTATCAAATACTGAAGTTCGGTCCCTGGAGAGATTACAAGGGTTATTCTTTTTCTATTTATTTACTGCCTGTGGCCTTAGGCCAGAACGCACACTGCAAATTCCCTTTACAGTTCTGCGCAAAGAGCCAGAGGCATCCCTTTTTGATGCATCTTGCCCTAAGCACAACCTCAGTAACTCGTTCTCCAGCTACTCCTTAAATGCATCTCGAAATGGCTTGAAGCAACGTATTTCTTGAAAGTGCCCACAAACTGCATGACAGTGACGGAATGATGGAGGGGGCACAGCAGCTGCCTGGGAAAGCAAACAGAGCTAGTTACCACAAAGTTGTCTTCATGCAAGAACTACCTAGAGACCCTTTTCCGAGTGGGTCTTACAGAAACATTAACCCAAAATAGCTCTAGGATCTTAAAACTTTCCCACTGGCCATCTTTTTGAATTAACTCCTTGTGTGGAAGACAGTCCACTCCCCACCCCATCCCCCAAAAAAACCAGAGTGTAGAGAAAGCAACATTTTTTTTTTCTTCTCAGATTCTGAGAAGACAAATTTATCTTTGTTTGCTTGTTTTTATAAATGCTGCAGGAAATTTCTAAAACACGGGCATCTCTGGTGGACCTTTGCACTGAAACATCCCAGGGAGTTACCTGCCCACATGCAAGCAGTAAGATTTATGGACAATATTACACCTAAAAGTGGCAAGCTGTCTTGCCAAAAGATAACACCACTCCTCAGCTATCTCCTACATGTAATAGACAGAGGGTGCCAAACACCACAGGGGTGTTTTTTTCCCAACAAAAGTGAAGAAATGAACTTTTAACTCATTACATCTTCAGAAACAAATGACAAATTTGCTAGGTTTTATATCCACTGAATTAGCAGTGAGGTACAGCAAAAGCTGTTGGTGGTATATGCCTTCTTTATCACTTCCAGGAATGTATGCACAATAAAGAGCTTTCGAACAAAATCACCATGTCCTTTATAAAATCAATACAGAGCTACAGTAAGCAGAAAAAAATTCAAATAATTGGATTCTGTTAATCTGTGGGGACATGGACTTAATACTGCATTTAATTTTGCTAAGTGGGAGGAAGATTATTGCAGCCAACATACAAAGCATAGTCTCTGCTCAAATCGTGTAACATTTACAAGCTTAACTACTCTGAGACAGTTATCAATAACTGTATCACAATGTTTCCATGTATTCAAGCCACAGTTATGAAAAAACCTAAACATACAGGCCTCCTCCCAATGCAAACAATAACAATAATAATAATATTTACATTCTTCTACTCACTCATGCTTCCAACAGTCTTTTCAAAAAAAAATCTGTGAACTTGCTGGGTCACAAGTGCCAGCCTCCTATGAAACACTGCGCAAAGCATAATTTTTAGGCATTTTATTTTACTTTTGAAAGAGCCTAGCTACTCACTGAGACAAAGCCATTCTCTTTACAGATTTTCTGAAACAAAAGCTGAAATTCATTCTCATCAAGTCTGTCATTGTCACAGTGGAGGACTTGTTGGGAGCTGCACGCTTGTTTACAGCCTACAGCTCCTGCGGGAAGAAGCGGTTTAGCTAACACCAGAATTTCAGCCCTTCACATGTAGTATTTTCATGTCCTGATTTGCTGTTTTGAACAATGGCTTCTTTCACATTGTTGTTTTTTTTCAATAAATCTGTCCTTTTCTCCCTGAAATCTGAAATCTGAGTGGATAGCAACACCTGTTTGGCATTTACCAAAACTCTTCTAAAATCTGAGGGAGTGCTTTTCCTTAAAAATAAAAACTCCCCCTACAAATCATTTAGTATCTGCAACATACCCAATATTCGCAGAATATCAACTGATTCATGCTTTATGAAATTTGTTAATAGTAAGAAAGGCACTGTACTTTTAGAAGAATTTGCTTTGAAGCAGGTATACTTCTGAAGGAAAAAAATATTCTGATACCTTAATGAGAAAGACCCACAAAAAAGTGCATTCTGCCGCTACAATTTTTTTCTCAAGCTCTTAATGCTTTAACATTACAGCAAATCTTATGAAGGCATTTGGCATCTTCCACAAAACGCTGTTACGCTTCCTGTAACGCTTTAATGTCCCCTCCTGATGGACTACTGGAAGGGCATAACAGCACCAGCAGTGGCTAAATGTGAAATCATTAAGCTGCTGAGCTTGTCGGGAGCTCAGTACCCAAACCTGAACACATCTGTTGACCAAAATACAGTCTCCTGCGTAGGGAAGCACAGCTCCAACACTCTCCCTACTGAACTCCTGGCAACTTCTCAGCACAGTTCTTACCTGGCATATGACTTGACAACCAGTCCTTAAAACAATGCAAGCTAAAATTAAAGGCATCTGCAAACTGAGGGAAATAAAATACATTTGTTCTGCATGTATTTTCCATAATCTTCAGTTACATAACTTAAAGAAAATGCCTTGCTTTTTCAAAGGATGCTGATAAAGCTCTTTCTATGATTAATTCTTCTTCCCGTCTCCCCCTCAGTTTTGCAATTTTATAACACATATCACACTAATGTCTAAACTACCTAGATAAATAAAACCCAGACTAAAAGATATTATTTTTTTCTTTCTTTCTCTTTTGAAGAGTGATCTGATTCTTTAAAAACTGGCATAGAGCTTCTATTTTTTTTTTCAATCCATTAATACATCTGTATGGTTAAATCAAAGCAAATTAAATCTAGGCAGTATTTTTACACCGCCAGTAGTTAACACGTACAACACTGAGTTTTCATTATCACCTGATCAAAACAATTCTGTCTTCCTCTTTTAATAAACTGAAGATTCACAGTTTATTACTTTACACCTGTAAGAATATGAGTGCATTTTCTGAAGAAAAAGGACTGTTTAATTTTCAAATATTTCTCTTTTTTACTGGTCATTGATCAGCTGCAGTCACTGAGAGAGTTTCCCCTACATCCCCTACACCCTAGTAAAGGTTTGTGTCTGTATGAATATACAAACAAGGGTACACTTTAACGAGTAAATAACTGTAAAAACTACTAACACTCCAAAGCCTTATTCTGCATCAAACTAAAGATGAACAGGAAGAAGATACTTTCTGATGGTCTGCCATCACTACTACCATCTGACGGTTTGAAAAAATGCAAACTAGGATCCCTTGAAAAAAAAAAAAAAGAAGAGTTCTTCTGACGCTTTAACAGCACTCTGCTGTTGTTCAAAACATGCTATGTTAAAAACACAGTTGACGTTTAAAGCAAAGCAAAATTCAGCTTCATCCCCTGTAATTATTTTGTCTCTGCACCACCAAATGTAATTACCATCAGCTCAGACATTCATCACTGTATAAAAGCACAACTTAAGATTCCTAGAGAACAGATATGGAAAGACGTTGTTTCCACACAGTTCTCTTAGTCAAACCGTAGTTTAACAACACAACCAATAAACAAGTGTACTAAGCCAATGTAAAGTAGACAGGGAAATATTTGTGTTTAATTTCATCTAGGGAATCCTCCAGTGTTTCATTTATCAATGCTTATGAAAACATGCCTCAAAGCAACAAGAAACGACATTTTACGGATGGGTATGACACAGCTACAACCGTCCCAACTTCCCAAAGTTCACTGCCTCAACTACGTACAACCCCAAAGGCTGCTTAAGCATGCAAGTATTTGTTCTAAATG
>VZRU01001446.1:1797-14107 GCA_013398155.1 Pedionomus torquatus | reverse complement strand
AAGGGGGGTGGAGAAACTCTCCCCTGGAGAATCTTCCAAGTGTAAACAGGCTGAGGCTGGTGCATTTAGCATCTCATTGCCCCTGTTCCAGCTCAGCTATGGTACCAGTGACAGTCCCTAAATGATCAGAAGACGGCATTTTTAAAAGCAAAATGTGCCAAGCATTCTCCTGCTGATTTTTGCTCTTTATTCTGTAGGTAGGAATGAAATGAATCCTAAGTGATTAATCCTACCTACATGCTTGCAGGAGCTTTAGGCAACCATCACAGCTGGACTAATTTTATCATGTTGCAATTGCCTCTTCATCTATGGCTGTGAGAATAGTTTCTAACGGTGATAAACGATTGACTCACATTTGGATATGTCACATACATACACAGATAGTTATATATAAGATGGTGGGTTTAGTGTTCTATGCCACTTTGTCTTTTTTTCATCACAATTTCCTTCTTCCGTAACAGTTAAAAGGTATTAATTGCCTAAAATTAGAGCCATCAGATATGACTAAAATTGAGTTATTACATAAAAATGGATATGAAATATAGATGAAATGTATATAATTTAGATAAAAACTATTGTTCTGGTTTCATTTCTCTTCGCACCACTATTATGCTGTGCTTTATTCCTCTAGCTTGAATTGAGCTGTGAGCTGTACATTGTCAGCCTTACTGGGATGTATTTATTATGTAAGTCTATTAACATATATGCATCAGAATAGCTGTTAAAATTAGAAGTGCTGGCATAGCTGAGGAACAGACAAGAAGAGGAGTTAGGTAAAGGAGTTTGGCAGGCAAGAACGAAACAAAATTTTGAAGTAACAGCATGCTGCTTTCATTCGGACTTCTTAGTAATATTCACTGCTGACGTTCTCTCTGCTATTTTCTTTCCAGAGACAGCAAAACACTTCATAAAGATAATATTCATGGAAGATAATAAAATCTCAAAGTACCCATTTATTCTGCTACCTATAAAACACCCTTTTCTAAGCTAGTCTTCTTAATTAATCAAACAAAAATACAGTTAAGTGCAGATTTCCTGCCACGGTCATCTACCCACAAAAATCGAGCAAAAATATGAATCTATTTGCATTAGAAACAAGAGATTATTCCCCAAAAATATTTTTCATTACTATCAATTATATTAAAAGTTCTGGCTGAACATGGTTTGCAGTAAAGACAAATGTATACTCAAAACATTTTTTTTTTAAATGAAGCCAGTGGGGATGGAGTGTTATAATGCAGGAAAGCATTTCACATATGGACAGAGGAGCTGCTGCCTCCCCCAAATGAATCCATCAGTATTTAGTAGCACTTAGGCTCATGTCCACAAAGTATGTGTGCAAACTTGATAACTCATTTTCCTTTATCTTGAGAGATTATTTTTTTGGGGGGTGGGTGTGCATTTGTTTGTCGTTGGGGTTTTTTTGTTTGCTTTGGTGGTTGTTTGTTGGGTTGTTTTTGTTTTTTTAAAGGAGACCATAAATACTGTAAGGGCGTGGAAACCCAAATCCTCTTTTTGATGCCGTCCATGCAAACTCATTTATAGGGCTGCATAGAAAAGCCAGACTGTAGTCATCCCTGAGGTGGAAGGCAATGCTGTTTTTTCATCTGTGTCTGAAGAGGCAGCCCTGCTGCCAAAGGGACTCGCTGCAAGTGGCAGCTCTGCCACCTCTCTTTTATGAAAAAAAATCCGGCATTTTCTAGCAGCATCTGCTTCGCTTCTGTGTGTTACGAACTTGCTCTGGTTTGTGGCTGCATGACCCTGCCATGGCTTAATGCTGCTTGGCCATACAGGCAGCCCCAGGCAGTTCACCGACCTTGTGGAAGGGGCTGTCTGATGCCGCGTCCGTTCTGCACTGTATCTGCTGAGCCCCTTCGATGTGGGCTTGTTTTTGCTGCAGCTCTCGCAGGCTGCGTGCGTGTTAACGATGTGGTGCTGTCTAACTGCCAGCACCAACTTACAGCGTTCTGTTTTCAGGGCTCTTTGTCCTCCTCCCGTCAGTGTCTTTCAGAAAAACATCACATTCGTCAGAAAAACCAGAGTGTATGGCTCTCCCCTCAACCTCTGTGCTTCAAATTATTGAAGGAGGGTGAAGGTTGGGATGAAAGGACCCAGGTAACTGTTAGTCCAGAAGACAGTTTTACCGCTTAGGTAATGATGATGTAAGAGGCAGAAAAGATATACATCATTGAATTCATGTCCTACAAGGATGATCACACTCTGATCTTTTTGTCTTTAGGCAGTGCCAAAATTTTTTTCCTATTGTGACAACAAGAAGAAAATAATTTATCCTCTCAAGCCTTTGGAAAAGGTTTTTTACAGGAAACCAGTCTTCCCTGACTGCTGAAATCACGGGGCTCATTACAATAATTGCAAAAAACACAGAGCTAGTAGTACTTGACGTAGAAGTATATTATTAATTCATGGGTGTATAAAACCCCACATGTACACACTATCTAGGATACCGTTAGCTCACAGAGCTTGGAAAGACTTAAAAAGCCAATCCCTTCCCTTCCTTAGGCAGGCGCAGCAAAGCCAGCACCATCCCTGGCTGATACTCATCTCCCCACATTCAGAGGTCTCCAAGACTTTGGGCTTTTTCCCGCCTGTTCGAGTCATCAGCCCACCTTACCTTTAGGAGTTTTCCCTTAAAATATGATTTGAATCTTCCTTCCTGGCAGGTTAAGCCTCTGTC
Organism: Pedionomus torquatus; assembly: GCA_013398155.1. Taxonomy (NCBI): domain Eukaryota; kingdom Metazoa; phylum Chordata; class Aves; order Charadriiformes; family Pedionomidae; genus Pedionomus; species Pedionomus torquatus. The sequence continues at coordinate 11,412 of VZRU01001446.1, read as the reverse complement.
CCTCCATACCCTTGTGAGACACGGAAAACAGGCTGGTTCTCGCTTGCAGCTGCCTTCTACCTCTCAGAAGACCATCGACCACGGCTTCCTTTCTCCAGGTCAAACCACGGCGCAGCCTTTCCTTGGCCCCGTTTCTGGATAACTCATCGTCCCCGTGTCCCCTTGCAGGTCTCACTATGGTAGGTCTGTGTCTCTCTGGACAGGGTGCCCACAGTTGGACACAGCATTGGCTCCAAGCCCCTCACGGGCTCTCAGGAGAGCAGCAGGGTGATGCCACCTGTCTCGCAGGGTAGACTCCTCATTACAGAGCTTCTTCCAAACGTCTGCCTTTCTCACAACAGCATGGTACTGTTGACTCATATTCAGTTTATGATTGATGACTAGCTCTGGAGCTTTTTTTTCTGCAAACTGCCACCTAAACCAGATTATAGGATAAACTGTTGCTCTAACATTAGCATTTAAAAAACCCAAACAAACAAACAAATGAAACCCCTAACAACAACAAAACCACTTCCAAATGGTTCAGTTTTGGGGACATGCAATTCACATCCCCAAAATTCAGACAAATAGTTGGCCATGGCAAGGCAGGGAACTGCACAGAGGAGAGTGGGACAGATTTTCTTGCCAATGCAGATATTTTTCTGGCAAAATGTGCTTGCAGAACTGGAGCTTGAGGCCACCTGTGTTTACACATCACCTAAGATGCAACATTTCATATCACTTCACTTGATATAATACTGCATTGCTGTTTAGAAGGGTGGGTTTGCCCTTGGTTTAGCCCATTTCTTTTCTCCTACCCAAGCTACACATATTTAGTAATTGCTTTGTTTAGGCAATAGAAGTCCCATGGTTGTATGGTAAACTGGTCCAGTTTGCTCATCTGCCTGAAAATTAAACAAGCAATAAACCCATTAGTAGTTCTTGCCCTGCAGTCATGCAGTTACTGGTGCTGATGCAAAAAAAAGTGTTCCAGCGCTTGGGGTGGGATGATGCCACCAACTTCTATCAGCAGCAACGTGTCTTCAAGCATTTTAAGCCACGTATGAAAAACTGCACCTTTTCTGCAGTGGGAGCAGTAGCTTTCTGGAGGGGACAAACTGCATTTAATGATTTGAAACCCTTCTCTGCATAAAGTGCCAAGAAAATCTGACTGCCAAATTTAAATTTTAAAAACACTGGAAAGCCTGGCACTCTCCAGCTGCAGAGCACATACAGGACTGAGCAACTTCTGCAGTTCCAAAGCTGACCTTATTTTCTCTCTTCCTTCTTGTCTTAATGGTGTTTATACATAATTAGCTGTACTGCCTTAATATTAAAACGTAAGATTTTGTTCAGAAACCTCAGTGAATTCAGCTCAGAAGACATATCTTAGGTTTAATAATAAATCTTTTCCAGAAGAAAGTTGGCATAAGTTTCTATAACATCATTTTACAACTTACTTCTTTCATAGGCCAGAGGGTACAAAACTTTCAAATTACAGCTGGAGTGAGGGGGTGTTTATATACGACCTTCTTTTGCCCAGAACTTTGAAGGTGACTTTGAACAGGATGGATAATCTGTGCATAGGTGTTTTAGATAATAATTATTACTTAAGGAACTACATTTATTTATCAACTGACTAAAATGTTTTCCTGGAACTACAGGGCAATGGGTAATGACCAACAAATGCTACATAGAATTCTGCAGATGCTTTGGTAACTACCTGCAGAATAAAACATTGCACTTACTAATTTTTGTTCAGCTAATTACCCACCTGAAAAGAGAAGAGGAATAAGGAAAGGGACCTCAGGCATCTGAAGAACTGGAGGATGCCAGCAGAATGGCTTGTGCCATCTTTTCTTCAGCATGTGTCTGCCAGTAGGTGGGAGATGGATGCACAGAGGAGGGAGGGTGAAATAATCCCCAACAAACAAGGAACTTGAGTAATAGTGTCTGCCTCCTCACAGCCCAGCAGCAGTGCCGAGACACTCATGACACTCGAGCCACCTGGAAGCCTGGTGGCGAGAGGCAACAGGTGAAAGGAGCCACGCTCTGCAACGGCTTCTCTTCCTTATTCCCTGTGGGAAATTCCCACACCAGGAAAACGCACCAGGAAGTTTTGAACAGCTGATCTAGAAAACTAAACTGTCCCTTGTGGCTGGACTGTTTCTATAGTTATATCCCTCCAACTGACCACTGACACTTTTGCACATCGCGTGTTCATTAGAAATTGTGTTTTATCCAGTCTGTCCAAAACTCTTTGCTTTCTGTTACTTTTCCTGTACTGGCTTAGGCCTATGGGGAGAAAGGAAGATCTAATTACTGATGTGCTTTATTCACGAAATAAGAAAAGACCTGTGCTACTGTGCTAATTATTTGTTTTAATAACAGTAAATGCAGAGAAGAGGTTTGCAAAGTCTAGAGTTACTGTCGGCCCCAGGGTCCCTCCCCACAGGGAAGCCAGAAGGCAGCGCAACCAGAGAGCTCAGTGCTGTGTGTTTGTGCTTCATGCTCTTAGTCAAAACAGCCCGATCAGAAGATGTTTTGCATCGTGCAGCTCACACTGTTTCCATGGCTGTTTCTCTGCTGAGGACCACGCACACACAAAAACCCAACAAACCCAGACCCAAGGCCTTCGTGCTGTTGAAGTGAGTGCAAGAGGTGCTCTGTCAGGGCTGTGGTGGGCATAATCCCCCTCTCAGGAGTTCTGCAGCTGATGAGATGATTTTGTATAACCCATGCTATAATGCCTTCTGTGCAGACACTATGTCTGAAGAACAGCAAAGTACCGTGGGTAGCGTCACTAAAAACCCTGACTGCTATCCCGCAGGACCAGCCCAGGACAAAAGCCAGCAGGGAACATTTGTGGGCTCGGTCTGCTGAGGGCAGTTTCAAAACCTTTGAGACCCCAAGGAAATGAGCCAGAATTGAATCTCCCGTTGCCTCCAGAGCTCAGGGTACACTTTGTCCCCAGGCCACAATCTGCAATTTCAATTTGGTAAAATCTAAGGGAGGAAGTGTTGTTTGTACAACTTATCTGAACCTATTTCCCGACAATAACTATTGTTCACTCTAGCAACTTGACATAATATAATTTATTTTGTGAAAAATAAATTTAATTTACATCCCGTAACTATAGCAAGATATGCTGTGGTTTTATTAGCAAGAGTAGATGGATTTTTTCATTGTTTCTGAAAGAAATCAACATTATTCTATGTGCAGAATGCATTAAAAACTCATCTTGAAACCCCTGAGATGGTATTGCATTGGTTGATTTCAGTTCTTAAGAACTTCAGCTGAGTTATAAGACACTGTGNGGTGGGGGTGGGGGAAGAGAAAAGTTTATATCCCTTTATTTGCTGTGAAAACTCCCCACCGTGATTCATTAATACCAAGAAATCTTGATATACCCTGTTTAGACTTTGTGAATTGAGGTGGTAAGGTTCTGCTCTGAAACCAGGCAAAACAGTAATTGTTTTTTATTTGTGACTGTTATAATAGATCTCTTTATTGTGTATTGTATTGTTTATTGTTGAAATAATCCATCTGTGGATCTTCTGAGCAAGTCAAACAAGCTGATTTGTTAATTAGGGGAATGTGGTTTTCGTGTTTGACAATCTGAGAACTAAAGCTGTGCAGAAGGAAAAATCCAGAAAAGTGAAAAAACCAAATATGTCAGCCTATATGCCTGTATCAGAGCTTACACTGTGTTATCAATGTTTATTTTCATCTTTCAGTTGCTACAGATATTTTCCTCCATGAATGCTCTGGACTGCTTAAAGTAAACTTAATCTCACCTACTTTTGCCCTACATTTGACTTTCCAGTCTGTCCCTTCTATACTCATTGTATACTTCCCTGTATATATTTCTGACTTTTTTCTGTATTTTTGAATCACAATGACAGTTCAGCAGAAGAAGCAGCATGCTTTTTTAAATAATGCAATCCAGAACACTACCTTGATTCAATTTCTCTCTCTTCTACCAAAGCATCTACTCACACACATAAAATACCCAGCAAGAGAGAACCACCCAGGACTGTTAACAACTCCTGTTGCTTCTTGTCCTCATTGGGAGGATGCAGATGGTATCAGCCCAAATTCTTAAACTTCTGGAGTCTGGTTTTATGTTTGCCTCTTATCTAGGCAGGTACATGTGATTTCTGGTCTGCAGCTGGCATTCATAAGCATGATGTAAGCAATACAAGCCTTGGAATGGGTAGCCCACACAAGAAACTCAAATCTCCTGAACCTACCAGCAAAGACAATACCTGCTCCTCTAAATGCATGGCAAGAGGAGACAGAGGCGTGAAGAGAAGGGATGTTAAGAGTTTCCTTTCCAGGTGCTGCTCTGACAATGTGTTCAGCATCAATGCTGGGAAGGAGACTGTTCTACCCAGCTCGTGCCAGGCAAACCCTTCCCATCCTATCCCTTTAGAGGTTGTCCACAGCCTTAAAGAAAGCTGGTTGTTCCCTCGTGAACGCCGTTTCTTTCCTTGGAAGTTTTGTCACACAGGACTTCCTGAAACAGCTTGTTCAGAGACAGTGTTTCTCGCCGCGGGCTCAGGCTGGCTCCGCTGCCGATATTTCCTCCCCGTGATAGCAGCTGCCTGTTTCCTGATTTTCACGGCACTTAACCACAATTCATGACTGAGGGGTGCAGAGCAACAAGGTGTTATTGTTAGCTGCCGCCTTGAAAAGCTGCTGCCTTCTGTACTGACCCCTTCACACATCCAGAGAAGTGACGTCATTCCCAAGATGCAAAAATGACCTGTCTTTTTTAAGGCGCAAGGGCAGAAACGGGCTTTCTTTTGTAACACATAGAACACAGTAAATAAGAGCAAGCCTCTCAAGTTAAATGAGAACAAAACAGACCATACCTCTAATTATGCAAATTAGAAACCTAGCAAAGTATCCCTTATTTCTGCCTGTCAACAATGGGACTTTTTTTCCTCATGTAAAGCAATGAGATCACAAGTTTAACATTAACTTCTCCCCAGCAATGCAGAGCTGCTGTACAGCAAACATGGGTGTCAGCAGAACCTTTTAAGCAGTGCTCCAAATTCCGTGTTTCCCCATCACTGCATGATTCAGAACTGCCCTGACCCATGTCCCAGGGCAACCAGAACTTTGCCTTGGATCCTTCTTAAGCTGCAGCTCTGCAGATGCCAGAGGAGCAAAGCACCCACTGTGCGTCTTAGGTGTGAGCTCTTGGGTGTGAATGATGATTAAATCTCAACATTCGTTGCAAGTAAATAAGCTAGAACATGGCTTAGCAGGAAAGGAGACAAGCTGTTCCCATGTGGGCAACATACCAGGTGACACCAGGGGAGATGCTTCAGCGGGAATAATGATATCAGCCAGTCCCATCTCACCTTCTCAGTGGTACCAAAGCAAGCCTGTGTGACAACAGGACGATTGGTTTCCCCTCCCACATCCTGGTCTTCATGCAATGGGGCCTCTTTGGCCTAAATCCATGTTTCAGCACAGGAATCTTGTCCTAGTTTGTTATCATTCAATTCATGAGAAGTGATATTGAAAAATTAGACAAGAGATAAAGAGGCAAAGTATTCTTTGGTGTAACATGCTTTCATGCAAGCTAGCTCTCAGCTGAAAATAATTACCTGATTAACTTCCATCCATGCACAAGACTGTCTTTAGAAGTTGCTTCTTTCCAGTTCACAAGGCATGTCACAAGGAAGCATATACTGAACATTTATTGTATTGCCACCCTGAATTAGACCTGCGCTGTCTTTTTTTCTGCAGAGGAAATGAAGCCAAGACGAATGAGTGGTGAAGAGCAATCCTGAGACAAGAATGTAGATTTCTGGTGGCAAACTACAGTTCTGGGCTCTGAACAGTGGATAATGCCGTTGCTTACACGAACGTTTAAAAAACTCATTCTGTTCACCTAGGAGAGATTTACCCTGGGGAGTTTGCACAGATATGAAATTGCTGCCAATGCTATCCAAACAACATCTACTCTCAAAGCAGATGACTGACAGACTGTTACCCACTACTTAAGTGTGAGGTGAAGGCTTCTGCCAACAGTTAACTGCTGCTGCACATAAACAATCCTCGGCTGAGAGTTAGATACATTAGCTTTGTATTTTCTGTGAAGGTCACAGTAAAGTGCCCTCTTAAAAGCTTTCACTTTGTACATAGCAACAGACTGCTTACAATTCAGAATTTAAAAAAATAAATAAATAAATTCTTGAACTATATTTTGGTTGCAGTGCAATATGAATTCCTGGTGTATGGGAGGTGAAAAACAAATATCAAAGAAAAGACACCCTGGCAACAATCAAAATAGACAAGCTGTCTCTCAGTGGGAATTATTGTTGGTCCTGTTCAAGAAGAGGTAGGGATCTTGGGTCTCTAAAGCCAGGGAGTGGACGTTGTCCCTGACACAGCTTAAAGCAGGCAGCAGCCCTCAAAAATGTTATGCACCGATGTGCCGTGCTCGGAGACTACTCAGCAGCTTGGAGAGGCAGGGACAAAGCTACTGAAATAGGAAGTTCACACACATGAACACTCTCTTGAGAGTGAAAGGACCCTTCAGCCTTGTGCTCTTCCTGGAACGAACTCGAGAAGCACAGATGACTAAATCCTTGCCACCTCTGGCTGCTGTGACATGTCACAACACTAAAATGAAACTTGCAAGTCTTGGGGACTGAGTATGAATTTTACTGCAGAAATAAACCCAGCTGTGCAGTATAATGTAGTTCAACACTTTTTTTCCTCCAAACGTCTGCTTTTTGAAACACAAGTGAACCGTGCTAGGGAAAGTATTGTAAGTTAATAAACTTTTTCTGAGGGGTCCTTTGCATCTGAATGGCTGTCATCCAACATACCAATGTTCTGGTACAGTCATCTGGGGTGGGTTAGAGATAGGTGGCCAAAGGTGACAACACTGAGACGTGGCACATCAACGGTGCAACAAGGTGCCCGTGCAAACAGCGATCAGTTGCTCAGTGAAAAAAGCTGCAGATACAACCAGGGCAAACCAGCATCAGGCAGGAAATTTCTTGCTGTCTCTTTGGTCTTGACTTGCCCAAACATCGCATTGCCAGCCTCCCTAAAATGCCCCATGGCAAGACCCAAGCCAGAGGAGCTTGGGTCCTCTCTGTATGCTTGTCACATCTGCCAGCTTCAAGAGGATGTTTCAGCCATCCCAGGGCATTTCGAATGGCATTAGTTGTCTGTGTTCAGGTGGCTGACTTGGGCCCTTTACCTCTGCCAATACTGCGGCATGACATTTATTAGTAAGGAAAAACTGGACTGGACTTACATGTGCTACGGTATCGGCACTGATGGGAAATCCAATGGGAATTTTTAGGTGGCTGCATATACAAAGAGTATAGATTTAATTAGAGCAAAGTATTTTCAAAGTAATTGCTTCTAACAGGTGAGAACATGGCTTTTAGAATATATACACATATATTCCAAAATATATATTTATATTCATACATGTATGAAGTACTGGAACGTGTCCAGAGGAGAGCCACCAAGCTGGTGAGGGGTCTAGAGAACAATTCCTACGAGGAGAGGCTGAGGGAACCAGGCATGTTTAGTTTGGAAAAGAGGAGGCTGACGGGAGACCTCATTGCCCTCTACAGCTACCTGGAAGGAGGGTGTAGAGAGGTGGGTGCTGGCCTCTTCTCCCAAGGGAATAATGACAGGACCAGAGGAAATGGTCTGAATTTGCAGCAGGAACGGTTTAGACTGGATATGAGGAAGAATGACTTCACTGAGAGGGTGGCCAGGCACTGCCCAGGGAGGTGGTGGAGTCACCATCCCTGGAGGTAGACGTGGCACTTCAGGGTGTGCTCTAGTGACTGAGATTGTTGGGTTTGGTGATTTGTTTTGTGGGGTTTGGTTTTTTGGTTTGTTTGGGGGTTTTTGTTTGGTTGGTTGGTTTGTTTTGTTTTGTTGTTGTTGTTGTTTTGTTTTGGTGTGTGCATGGTTGTACTCAATGATCTCAGAGTTCTCTTCCAACCATGAAAAATCTGTGATTCTGCTATTTACATGTGTGAATAATACACTGAATTGGCTTATACATACTTTTGTTATCTGACAACATAGTTATGTCTTAAGGGAAGCATGATGCCTAACGTCATCCCACCAACAATAGAAAGAGCCCTCTCCTTCCTCCACCCTCCTGGCCGTGTTCCCAAACACACTTACCTAAATGTCAATTTCTTCATAAGTGTAACATGGACCAAAGTCACTGTCAGTTACAGTGCTTGTCTTGGGACAACCGAAAGGCATGCACAAATTGTGTAGCTCTCAGGTTCTAAAAGAAGAAGGGAGTCAGGCAACAAAAAGTGCACTTTTCCATGCAGCTTATGTCCATATCTTTCTTTGCAATAGCTTGTAAATCTCTACGGCAAAGCACTCACCAGCGTGTACACACTTTAGCTCATAACCTGTAGCAAGACCACTTTGATACTGGTGCAGGACCAGTATTTATTCTTGCAAATAATTCATCTCTCCCTGTTTGGAACATTATAAACTATTCTGACACTTCTGCCCCGTGTTGCCAGCAAAGAGAAGGCCTCAGGTCCCATAATAAGCAATCATTACCTCACTTGCAAACCCAGTCCAAATACAATGCGTAAATCTTTTATCAGGTTTCGTGGTCTTAACTGGGGAAAATATATCTTCCAGATGCAATGAATTACACATAAAGCCACTGTAAACCTCCTAAGGTGAAGATGGGGTTTTAGCAACCTCCCAAATTTGTGTTGTCACAGCCACCTTCTCCTCTCCTCCAAGAGCATGGCTGTGACCAAGCCCAGTGGAGTGCCCACCTGCCCCATGCTAAATAGAAAGCTCTGTAGGAGCGGCGTTCCCTGTTCGCTGGTGCACAACAGTGGTGTGCTCAGTCAACTTGAGTTTCTTTGCTCCCTTTTCACTGCATCGCTGTGCTCCCCACTGTCTGGCCAACCCCCTCTGTAACAGTGGGCAGCCACGTTTGTATGTTAATAGACAGCTTTGCTGTGAGATCTGTTACAGGAAGCTGATGAGGCTTTGAATACAATAGCAATTAAAAAAAAATATTGAAAATCTACTTTCAGTAAGTGCCTGACAAGGCAGCTATCTATGATGCTCAAAGACAATGGGACAGGAAGTGAAAATTTTTAAATGCTTGGCAGCGAAGACAAGGTGTGTGATCAACTAAGGAACCTGAAGATATATAAGTCCATGGGACCTGATGAAATACATCCCAGAGTCCTGAAGGAACTGGCTGATGTAGCTGCCAAGCCACTTTCCATGATATTTGAAAAATTGTGACAGTCAGGTGAAGTCCCTGTGGACTGGAAGAAAGGAAACGTCACACCCGTTTTTAAAAAGGGTAGAAAGGAGGATCCTGGGAACTACCAACCTGTCAGCCTTATCTCTGTGCTTGGGAAGATCATGGAACAGATCCTTCTTGATGCCATGCTTGGGCACATGGAGGACATGGAGATGTTTCGGGACAGCCGGCGTGGCTTTACTAGGGGCAGGTCCTGCCTGACTAACCTAGTGGCCTTCTATGATAGAGTGACTATGTCGGTAGATGAAGGACGACCTGTGGATGTGATCCATCTGGACTTCTGTAAGGCCTTTGACACAGTCCCCCACAACATCCTACTT